>MNCI01017238.1:454494-511834 GCA_015680685.1 Gnetum montanum | reverse complement strand
TTGGGGTGTGTGGTGGTGCAGGCGTGTCGGGATGGGAGAGGGTGCATTGTGTGATATAATTAAATGAAAATTTGAGTAAAAAATTTCTAACACCTATAAGATGCTATAAAGGATAAGTATAAAGAAATAATAAGAATCTTAAAGTTAATCAATCAAACTTAAGATAAGAAAGATTCAGATAATACTCTTAATAGATCATATCAACTATTTTAGGCCATCATAAGCAAGGAAAAAAATAGAAGGTCATAAGTAACTACAAGATATAATACCTAAGGGGTTCCTTTTTGAAACTTTTTCATACTCTAGAATGGTAATAAGATAAGAACTTGATCTAACCAAGGGTATGAGCAAGGTAAAGAACTATTAAGAATTGATAGGAACACCCTAATAATTTTAAATCCTTGTTGATTGCAGATGGCCTTGAAGGGGATACTAGAAGGAGGACCTTCATAACATGGAAGAAAAAGACCAAGAGGCTATGGGAGAGGTCAAGAAGGGGAACAAACCCCACAAGAAGAACACACAGAGAAGGAGGCTTAATCATACAACATTCATCAAGAAACTCCTACTACAGAGCACTCAGCCCAAGGAGAGGTAAAAATTCCATGAGCACCTAAATAGGATAGTGCTTCATGCTATTACCAGATTGCCTCTAGGCCATCCAAGAAGATCGATCATGTCCACAATCATCATGGAATTGAATTTTGGTCTCTTTATGGAATTTGCTCTAGAAGTAGTGAAGACACAACTCCAAGCATCTCCATTATGACCTAAATTAACCAACAATGGTGAATGGAACTTAGGATAAACCTATCAATTCTAGTAGAATAAATAGGTTGATGCTACAGTGAAAATTGAAGGAGTCCCTATGTCATATTCAGTAGAGAGGACATATGGAAAAAGAAGATAGGGATAGAAGAGGAAAAACTTTCTAGAAGCTTGATGAAAAAAGGAAGAAGTCAATGGAAGAGCCACCATTGCCAAAAATATAAAATACATTAAGCCACTTAAAATTTTTTTTTCATGTAATTGTGTCATTTTTGTACACACCATTGTGGCACTCAAAGTCAATCAGTAGTTAGAGTCAGTCAATAATCCCATATCTTCCTAATATTTTGTAAGGAACTTATTCCTTCTTTTGTTCACTTAAGGATGAATTTTCATTTAGTTGTGGGGGTATGATAAATCATTTTTTTTCATTGGCAAAGATATGTGGCATCCAATATTGGATATTCAATATCAAGAATCTAATATCTTAGCCCCAATGTTGGAGCACATGCTATGTTATCTAATATTCAATATCACAGGATGCATGCATGTTTATAAATATAGCACTTGGATGTACGATCTAAATAACTTTCATTCCATCCTTAGGTAGATTCTTGTAGTTTTGTTTCATAGTTTTAGTGATAGAATGAATGATTGCAGTGTGGTGTTGAGTAGTTTTATGAAATCTTTATTCTAATGAAGTGTACTTGGACACAGTTCATGTTCGGAAATAAAGATCAAGATTACTTTTCATCATTATAACATCCACTTAGTTTTACTAGTTTACTTAGCATAGTTTTTACTATTTTCTTAGTTTAATCATTTACATTTCCAATTATTTTACTTTACTTTTTCATTAGTAAAGTGCAATAAGTACGACTAGTTTCCAACATTTAAGTGTAATCGTTTGGTAATTCTATAGTGTTTTAGCTTGGTTTTCCTAGTAGCATAATGCTTGGTAACCTAGTAATGCTTACATGAGCCCAAGATATGTATGGTAAGCTAGGACTAGATGCTCATCGCTCTAGGCTAGAGTAGATTTACATTACCATCATTACTTGGATTTAGGATTAAATTTCATTCTCAATTATGTTTATCACTAAGAATAATCAAGGCCTAACAACATCAATTATCATATGCCTTACTTTGGACTAAATCATATGTGACAAAGCTACCACTAGTCTAAGTGTAAAGACAACATCCTGTGATCAATGCTTAGCAATCTAGATGCCACAACTAGTCCCATCCATGGAATTTGATTGGATCATGCATGAACACCTATGATTCATATGGTTGGATGTAGGGGTTCTTGCCGCTCATCATAAGTACATGAAAATAAATTGCATAAATAGTAAAGTGCATTAACGTAGATATTATGAAAATTCCAAATGCTATAAGGTTTATCAAGAAGTTCTTCTTTATTACTATCACACTGAAGTGTCCAAGTACATCAATGTTTGAATAAGGATCTGTACACTTCTTGACTCCTATTGTAAGCACTTAGAAAAATATTGTAACTATTGGTAAAGCAAAATACAATAACTTCATTAAACTACTAAATGACTAATGACATAAATGTTATGGGTGCACGCGTTTATATAGGCAAACTCTGATACTCTATCGATGCATATGTGTCAAAGAATCTCCCCATGCATCAATGGGTACATGTCAACATTGATGCATCGATAGGAATGCATTAATGCATGCCCATCAACATGATCTAGAACAATGATCCATCATGCCCTCAGAAATGACTGGAAGCTCATCCTTGAGTGAAGAAAAGAAGGAACAAACTTCTTACAAAATTTGGAAAAGTATGGAACCGTTGATTGACTCAAACTAACACTAAGTGTCCAAGTGTAAGGATTTTCAATTTTTACAAAAATATGTATTCATGAAAAAAAAATTGAACACTATTACAAAAACTTGATAGCTAGAACCCCTTTGACTACTAAAGATGAGAAGAAGACAATACTATCGTAAGAGGTGGAGGTTCCTAAGGTGCTAAAGGATCTTTCTCTACCCCTGGTGCATGTGGCAATTGAGGCTAAAGGTGTGGTGGCTATGGTTGTCCTATTGTAGCTACTACTAGTGGTGGAAGACAAAAAGGATCTAGTAATGCTTTCATATTCTCCTCCTTGCTTTGGGGATTGTACATGGTCCACATAGCATGGCCAATGTGAGCCAGTATAGGAACATCTGACGAACATGGCATTGCTAGGAACAACTCCTTAACATTAATGAACTAAGTAGCAAATTGTTTACATTCAATGTTAAATGCTCTAAAAGTGTTTTATAGCTCTTGGTAGTCATTCATTCTCTTGGACAAGTTCTTAGCCACTAATTATTGATTAGTGAAGTGGGCTTTAGGAACTTCAAGCTTGGCATTAGCTATTTCCAGCTTTCATTTTGTTTCCTTGTGGTTCTTAAACTTTACCTTATATAAGAGGTAAGAGATGGCCACATGCTTCTTAAGTTCTGACCTCAACCTTTTAGTAGTCAGCATTGCCAAGTTTGCATATCGAAGATTGTCTAGGTCCATGTATTTGGTCATCTCTTCAATCTGTAACTTCTTGAGGTAGCTTTTAGCATTACTGTACATGTTGACTTCATCAAAGATGGATTGCCACATGTCACCTCCTTGTTAGAGTTACTAGATGGCCTCATTCATCTTCACCTTGGTTAGCTAGATCTCCTTTTCATTAACTTCTTTAAGAAGTCCAATATGGTCCCTATAGTTATTTTTGACATGTTCAAACTTCAAGGCCTTGTTTGTCTAAGTGGTAATCTCAATGGTCAATTTTTGGTGAAGCACTTAGACCTTCTCCATCAAGAGATTTGTATTTTTATAGTTAACCTCATCAAATCCATGGTTACCTTGGCAAAGATGCTCTTACTATTGTCATAAATATTTAACCATATGGTTCTTTTGAGTATCAACATTTCACAAGTAATAATTATTTTTGATCACAAAAAGATTCTCCTTGTAGACTTCTTTCAGGTCCTTCTCACTATTGTGGGCCAAGGCCTCTAAGATGGATGCATCAAAGATTATAGTTTCCTTAGTATTCTTGGCTGCTTTTAATTTCTTCAAAAGCTATAGGAAAGCTTCATCTCTAGTTATGGCTTGGTTGAGAATAGTGGAATTAGCTAGATGAAATTTTAGGCTAATTTTCAAATGTGGCTTCTTCAAGTTGGACATTGGCAATGATGAGCTTGCCCCTAGCTTGGAATAGCATTGACTGGGTGGTAGTGATGTTATCTGGAAGATCAAAGACCTTCAAAAGTGGTTGCTTGATTCTAATTAGTCACTCCAGCACCTCCTCATGCTGGGCTACACTAAGTATCCTACTTGCTACTCCTGAGGATCTCTACATGTCTCTTAAGTGTAGCAACATCTAGCACAATAGCTACAAGAGCATTGAGTGCTTCCACCACTCTATTAGCCACCACCTTTGCCACTATTTCCTTCCCATGATGCTACCTCACCAAGATAGCTGCCTCCTTATCCTTCTCTAGGCACATTAAGAAAGTAGCAACATTCCTAGAGATATTTGGGAATGTTGCTATCCTAGAAGAAACATTATTACTTCCCAAGCACTTGGATTTGACCATGTGGGAACTTGCATTCTTTGGGAAAAAAATAGAGGCACCATCTCCTCCAACCAGTTGATGGTATCAGTTACTTTGTTGAGATGGCTCAATGTTGATCAGTAGATGGAGGATTTGCCACCACTTTGTCTAGCCTGCCACTACTCCAAAAGTTTCTCATGGAGATTTTGCATGCACTCAATGGTAGCATGAGCCTTCGATGTTGTTTCTTGAGTGGTGGGTGGTGATGGTGCCTGCTCCTCTTCTTGAGGCTTGGCAGAGACCTTATCCTTCATTACCTTTACCTAAGAGGTAGTAGGAGCATGACAAAGGATGTCATTAGCATACTAGAAAATGCATTCCCTTTTGCACAATTTTGGAATAAGACACAAAAAGAGGAGTGTCTTCCTCCCATGCTCATTCTCTTTGAAGTATTTCTAGATCTATAAGTAGATGAGCTATTGGAGGTTGACTGAGAATTTATGACTTAGAGCAACATAGGCATAGGAAAAAAGGATTATAACTTTGCTTGACCTCACTGTTGGATTAAGGTGGTAGGTTGTGATTTTGAAGTATACTCTTTCTATCTTTGTGAGTTTTTTGTATTTCTTGCTATCAACTCCATAGCACTGTTGGACATACTCTTTCTTCACTACTAGGTCTACTTGTGTTGATATTTTTGTCAAGGTTGCCACATTATCTGGCAACTTGAGAGCTTGTGAGATGGCCTCCACCGAATAAGACACACCAATGTCCTTAATTTTCATAGTGGCATTGGCTTGCCTATTATTCCAAAGGAGGTAGGTTTCCCCCATGTACCATTCCTCACTGGAAGTAAGGATGGGCCACATGGAAGAGCTTTGAAGTTGAATCTTAACTTCTTTTGGTCTAAGGTCCAAGAAAGGACCAAAGTTCAGTTCTTAAAGAACCACACTCTAAACCTCCATGGAGAAAATATGCTATAGGCTAACTTTAGTTAAAGTGACTTCAAGATTAGGTCTTATCCCAGGCACCTCATCTCAATGTGATTGCTCAATCTCAGTAGTGGTAATATGTTTTTTAGATTCCACTTTGGGCTCCTTCCAAAGTGGTCCTATTATATGTGTCTCTGCTACTTGTTCTTAGGGCTATTCTAGCTATTGGTCCCTTCTTCCTCTAGGTCACTTATCCCTTGGTTGGAATGGTCCTTCTTCCTATCGTCTTTTGGGTCTTAATACCATCTGTAATCACAACATGACCAAGGATTAGCATTTTCATGCATCACTTAGAATACTTGGATACCTTGTCTCTTTGATCGGGTACATTTAAGCTATGTTGTAATTATGTAAGATTGATTATTTTAATATTATTTTTTTAGATATCTACTAGAGTTTGTTTAGAAGGTTTAACTCTCATGAATTAGTGATTTTAATATTATTTTATTAGTTAAACCTTGTGGGAGTTAGAAAAATTTTGAAAAATGTTTCATTAGAAACTAAGGTTTGTGGCTTGCACAACATAAAGCTCACCTCTGGTAGTTGTAGGAACGAAGAATAGAGTAAATGGGATAAGTAGTGTGAAAGTTATAGGCATTGGAAGGCTCTGGGCTCTAAAATGACAAAAGATCCTTTGGTATGGAATGAAATTGTGAAAAATTTGTTGAGTGGTCATGGGTATATATAGAGTTTTTGTACTACATCGATGGGGTCACATCAACAAGGATACATCGACACAACCATAGAACAAAATTTTTCAATTTGAAAAAGTAAGTAAAAACAAAGAGTTTTTCCATAAAATTGGAATCTAAAGGAAGCTAGGAAAGCTTAGAACATGATGGAATGCTTGAAGAGGGTAAGAATATGCATAAAAATGAAGATTTAATTTGGAGAATATTCGTTAAGGAGTGTAAAGCTAGATGCAATCAATGTGGATTCTAGAAGTTTTGATGGTGAAATGACTAAAGGATAACGAACTTAACCTTCCTAACTAAGGATTATGTAGGTGGCACCACCCCATAGCAATCTTATGCCTTGAATGCCCTTACATACCCTCAAACTAAAGAGGCTATGGACCCTATGGATGATTAATGGTTGTGGAAAGTTAAGAATCTAATCACTAGAGAAATCATCAAGGAATTAAAATCATTAAAAAATGAACACATTGAGACAATAATGAAAATGGGTAGTGAGGTGATAGATGAGAAGCATTGATGGATGGGAGAGAGTGTAGAATGGATTCCTACATGGTGGTCGGATAAAGTTCCTTGTGAAGTATGCGAGTAATATGACTTGATAACATTCATCCTTAGTCTAAATCAAGGCCATCCAGTTCCAATGACTTTGCATTGGCATACTTAGACTATTCCACCCATCCAAGGTACATGAACATCTTCACAAACCACTCACCATTCCAAAAAGAGAAGAAAAGAGAGGTAGGAAGTGAAAAGGGCCTTAGTTAGAGGAGTGCCTTCAAGCATGGGTAACATGTCTTTCTAGCCCCATAACCAATGCTTGTAGCCTGTTATTGTGTCTAAGGGATGTGCTTTGAATTCCCATGTTTTTTTTCACGGGGAATCACACCATGCAAAGACATAGCTTCCTGTTATTGGTCAATAGAGGAATGGTGATGAGCGGCGAGGTACCCCTACGTCCAACCATATGAATATGAGCGTTCATGCACGATCCAGTCAAATTCCATGGACAGGCTAGTTGTGGTATCTAGATAGTTACACGTTGATTGTATTTTATTGTCTTCCGACTTGGACTAGTATTTGCTTTATCACGTATGGTTTAGTCCAGAGTGAGGCGTATGATGTGATCCTAAGTTAGTGCTACTCCTATAGATGATGGAGGATAATCTTGATTAAACTAATGAGCAATAGGAAATGAGTCTAAGCTAGCCTAAGTGCAATGAGCATCCGTTTCTTAATCATCCGTACACATCTTGGACCTCGTGCATGACTACTACTGGGATTACCAAGCACAGATCCTAGGTATGCTACTGGGTTACCGAGTAGTCATACTTAAATGCTCGTGATTAAGTCTTACTCATTCAGCATTTAACAAAGGGAATTGTAAATGATGATAAATAAATATTAACTAAGAAAGCAATGATAAATAAATATTAACTAAGAAAGTAATAAATATTAACTAAGAAAGCAATAAATAACAATAATAATTAAAAATTAAACTAGACAATTAAAACTAAGTGAATGCTACAATGATGAAGTAATCTCGATCTTTATTTCCGGTCATGTGCATGTCCAAGTACGTCACACTCGAATAAAGGTTCCATACAATTACAAGCATCACACTATGGGAATGCACTAGGAAAATAATCTAACTCATACGGAAACAAACTAAAAGAGTCTAGCTACAATGACAAAAAAGGATCCCAAATGAGGTGGAGGGCCCTCTTATTTATAGCCTAGGATAGGTGGCTGCATAAACAGGGCCGCGTCAACATGGTCGTGTATACGCGGCCTCGTCAATGCATCGACTTAATGACAATTCATCATACCCCCATGACTGAGTAAAAACTCGTTCTTGAGTCAAAGTGAGGAACAAGCTCAATTGAATACACAATGGATAGGTATGGGATTATTGACTAACTAGAAATTTATTCATGCCGTAGTGGAGAATTAAAAAAAATTTGGACACAGACACAAAATACAAAACTAACGGAACTCATGGGATTCTCGGTAGTGGTGGCTCCTCCATGGGTGCCTTTCCTTTGTTCTGTGTGCCAGGCTTCTGAGATTGATACCATTAAAGAAGCACCTGATGTTTCTCCTCTTCTATTTGAGGATTATGAGCCATCCATGCTGATGTTCCAATGTTTGATGGAGTTGGCACCTTTCATGGACACAGCAGCTGTAGGAACACTTGATTGGCCTTGACATGCCATTCCACAAATAGTCATCGTTCCTCTTCATAGGCTCGGGCCCTGACCTCTGCCTCCCCCAGGTTGTTCGGTTGCACCTTGCGAAGGTCCTCCTTGTTCTCTCCTTTTAGGGCCATCTATAATCACACAAAGATCAATTTTTAGTAAGGTTATTGAAAAAAGTTCAATGATTTCATACCTTACTCATTGCCTTTAATAAGTGTTGCATTCTTTACTTAGTGGGATTGTAGAGTTAGAAATTTTTTAAGGAAGTTGCCCTAAAAGTTTAATGTCGGACCTGGTTTTGAGAAATGTTTGATAAAATGATGACAAAGAAAAGAATAGATTTGGCAATGAAGTACTCGGAGGGTATAAGATGATGTGGTGGTGTGCAACAAGTACAAATTACAAAAGTCACACAAGTGGGTCCTTCCCAAAGCAGGCTCCAACCTATATGCCCTTGCGTAACCACACCTTAAGATGTCCGTAGGCACTAGAAGGGTTAAATGTAATCTATACCAATGCAACAAAACACACACATGTTGATACCACCTTGATGAGGTATGAATTCAATGCTATACAAGACACGAGTTACAAATACATGAACAGCAAGATGGAATGAATCAGAGAAGGGATTGCAGAGATTGGAATGTAAGGTAACTAACTCAAGGCACAATGAATCCTGCATGTAAAGCATGATTAACATGTCATTAACCCATTGTTCCAAGATCAGGACCAAGTCCATTCCTCTAATCAATGACATCACATTGTTTCATCCCATGATGAACAACTATGAGAGTACCATAACAACAAGGCGTACGATCACTTGGCATTTTATTCAAGGGAGGAGTTATTTTTGTTTTGTGGCACTTCCTTTTTCTTTTGCTTTTTCTCTTTCTTTCTCTTTTTTATTCACTTCACTGAATCCAAGGAAATTACCAACCTTCAGGCATGCATGCATGTCTTTCCAGTGGGACCCTTAGAATAGTATTTGATTTTTGAGTGCCCTTTTGATTACTCTTATTCCCATTTTTCATTAGATCTACAAGGATCTTAGTACAACCACGTTGCATGATAACTCCCACAAATGTCACCAAAGAGAATCCGCAAGTCCCCTTGATGTCACACCCTAATCATTCCCTCTTGGTCCATCATTTTTCACTCTAGGTACAATGAACAAAAAATTAATTTTAAGTTTCAAGAATGTCAAGAATATCACTGTACCCTTGAATAGAACCTCTTATTTGTAAAATGGATGAGTGGGTGCAATGGGCTCACTGTCCAAATAATTGATCGTCGAGACTCGATAACATAGAACACACCTCAACGAATGATCCACATGAGTGTTTTATTTGTAGATGAGATTACTTACAAAAAGATAAAAAGACAAAAAGATAAAACAATAAACTAAAAGAAGAAAAACTGGAAAACAAAAAGTTGAAAAATTAAAGTAATAGAAAAAAATTTATTAATTATCTGTTGTTAGAATGGAGGATACCCCCCATAACTAAATGCTTAAGAAAGGCTAGAATTAATAAATGGAAGGTGGAGATCCTTGCATGTTGAAATATTGGGACCTGGTCATACTTACCCCATTGGGGTTCACACACTTGATTAGAATTGACATAGTGGGGCAAGTTATAAGATGTGTTTAATTTATAAGGAGTTGACCCACTATGGTACTTATGACCATAAGATGGTATGCAAGGATCAACATATCTCCCCATGTGGCAATATTCATTGGGCCCCATGGTTGTTGGAGTATTGAGTGGTGGCCTTGATAAGGTAACATGAGGCATTTGGTTCGAAGAGAAAGATACACCACAGTGTTGGATTTGTGCTGAGTTGGTGGATGCAGTGGTTTTTGCACTGTGGTGCCCCTTTCGACAGTCACGTCTAAAGAAGGGATGCCTTCAATGTTGTGAAGGACCTTCACTACTGTTGGCAGTAGTAGCACAAGTATCGTTTGCAGGTTGGTGTTCTGGTGCAAAATCTTCTGGCATAGCTGGTGGTGATGTAGGAGAGGGTGAAGTATGAGAATATTGAGGTTGAGGAGAAGTGTAAGGCGCATGAGGTGGTGATCCTATTGGAGAGGACTTGGGTGGATAGTAATCGGGAGAATGATAACGATGAGGTGAGGTAGAGGATGCTGAATTTGTTGGAGAAATAGGGTTTTGAACATAATAAGCATTTGGTGTTGGGACATAAGAAGGGTATGGTCTAGTTGGCAGTGGCCTCCCCCACGACTAACGTTTTTGCCACTGTGGTTGAACCTGATATTTCTGTACAAAATCTAGATGTAACATTCCTCTCCAATGCTCATGTAAATTTGACAAAACTGGACATTGGCCTTTGGGGTGATTGTACAGACAGATGTACATTGATATGTATGATTGACAGTTGAGTTCTCATTCTTATTCTCTTCTACCCTTTGTTTCGATTGTCCCATGGTGTCCTGTCTTGTTTCTCGATTTGGCATAGCTCTTCCTCTAATAATGTTGGCATATTCTCCACATCTTTCATGTACCCAGTCTTTCATGTTATTGATCTTTGCCTCAATTTCATCTAGTGATTCTAGGATTGGCAAAGATGATTCCACCTCCTCGAAGTAAGTTGATTTCTCCTCTTCATGATCATGGACCCTTGTTAAGTTAAGATTTTGGTCCTGTTGAGAACTTTCAACATTCTCCCATTTAATTATTTCTTCCTCTTCTTTTTCTATCTACTTAATAAGCTCTTGGAGTTTATGGGTTCGTAGCTCATATAGTTGATCTTGGGCATACATCCCGAGGGTCTCCCTTGTTTCATTACGGAGCCCATCTATGATATGGTACATTAGCCTCTCCTCGGAGAACCCATGGCCTGGGCAGTTGTTTAACAGTGCATAATATCTTTCTAAGGCCATGTCCAAAGTTCATGTTGCACTTTTTTCCATTCTTGGATTTGTCTCCTCAAGGCTGACACTCTCACATAGGTTTGATATCTTTCATTGAAAAGTTCTACCATTGTTGGCCAACGTCGAATTGATTTCAATTTTAATGACCTATACTATACTTTTGCTTGGCCAATGAGTGTCAAAGGAAAGAGCTTAAGTTTTTGCCACCCATTATCAATGTTGTTCCATGTACAAGCATCGCAGAAGGCTTGTAAATGTTGTTGCAGATCTAAATCATAGCCTCCTGAAAACTTGGGAAAGTTGTTTAAATCAAGCATGGGTAGACTACTTTCCTTACGATGCTTGCGGGCTATTCGAATAGCCTCATGTATTTCCGTTAAGCTTGTAGTGGCCAGTAGGGGTTCATCATCATTGGGTAAGTTATGCTTTCATGTGTTGGGACAATGTTTTCTTCGTTTATGTTTATAAGAAATCCACACCTCGGGTTGCGTACTCCAATCTACATTGTTATAATATTCATTGGTTCTCCAATGAATTACCTCACTAGATGTGGCATTATTATAGTCTTGTAGGAGAGACATGGTTGTAAATTTGTGTGTGATTTAATTACAATTATTTTTATTATTTTTCTAAAAGAAATATCATCAAGGCTTTGTTACAACAATCTTGTATGATGTAACTAATCTAAATAACTAGCATCGTCCCCGACAATGATGCCAATGATGAGCGACAAGGTACCCCTATGCCCAACCATACTAATACGAGTGTTCACGCATGATTCGATTGAATTTCGTGGATAGGCTAGTTGTGGTATGTAGATAGTTACACGTTGATCGCAGTTTGCTGTCTTCCCACCTGGACTAGTATTTGCTTTGTCATGTATGGTTTAGTCTAGAGTGAGGCGTATGATGTGATCCTAAGTTAGTGTTACTCCTAGAGATGATGGAGGATAATCTTGATTAAACTAATGAGCAATAGGAAATGAGTCTAAGCTAGCCTAAGTATGATGAGCATTCGTTCCTTAATCATCCATACACATCTTGGACCTCGTGCATGACTACTACTGGGATTACCAAGCGCAGATCCTAGGTACACTGCTAGGTTACCAAGTAGTCACACTTAAATGCTCGTGATTAAGTCGTACTTATTCCACATTTAACAATGGGAATAGTAAATGATGATAAATAAATATTAACTAAGAAAGCAATGATAAATAAATATTAACTAAGAAAGCAATAAATATTAACTAAGAAAGCAATAAATAACAATAACAATTAACAATTAAACTAGATAATTAAAACTAAGTGAATGCTGCAATGATGAAGCAATTTCGATCTTTATTTCCAGTCATGTGCACGTCCAAGTACGTCACACTCGAATAAAGGTTCCATACAATTACAAGCATCACACTGCAGGCATGCACTGGGGAAATAATCTAACTCCTACAGAAACAAACTGAAAGTGTCTAGCTACAAATGACAAAAAAGGATCCCAAATGAGGTGGAGGGCCCTCTTATTTATAGCCTGGGATAGGTGGCTACATAAATGGGGCCGTGTCGACGTAGCAAGGCTGCGTTGATAGGGCCATGTCGATGCGATTGCATATACACAGCCCCATCAATGCATCAACTTAATGACACTTCATCAAATGGTAAGGGATCCATGAAGATACTCATACATCCTAGATGGTAGGTAAGTATAAAATGTGTCAAATCCCCTTGAAGTTACATCCTTGTCCATCCACTTAATTCATCCTAAGTTTGAAAAATACCAAGATCACAAGTTCATTATAAGTTGTTATTTATAAGGAAGCTCATATTTCTAAAATAAAGGATCATCATAGAATTGTGTGAAGTATGGATGACATGGACTCACTACCTATTAACATGAAAAGAATCAATGTGTCAATTACTAATGTCAAAATTCAAAGATGGAATCTAACCATATGCAATCAAATAATCAATGTAAGTACAAACCATCATTAATTAGTAGCTGTAGTTGCACTAAGTCCTTGTGACAATAAAGAAGAAGAAGAAAAACTTAAGAAAGACCCCAAAAAAATAAAGTAAAAATATAGAAAAATTGTAAAATATCCAAGAAATGGAAAATGTATGAAGAATGGTATAAAATAAAAAAGTGTAAAACAAAAAAAATTGTAAAAAATAAAGAGCCATGTATTTAATGTTAGCATGGGTGGCCATCTTAAAACACCACAAGATTCTGAGCTTAGCACTTCTCCAATAAGAATCGAGCTAAGTCATGATGCTCCCCAACATGACTGAAGCTTGAGGACCTCACAGACAGCTTCAAATAGAGTTGAACTCAGCAAGAAATGGTTCCTTGGGATCCACAAAAGACTACAGTGACATATGGCATCAAACCTGGCAATTTTTGAGCTCAAAATACTTGGTTTTCACCAAGTATGCATCCTGTACGCTGGCCTATACATGCCCAGCGTGCAGCAACTTTTGAGTGTCAAAAACTCATCAAAATAGGCCAGAATTAGAGGTCTAGACTCCCCATTACCTTCCCCAAGGTCCCATGAAGGTCTCAGGCTCCTAACAATCAAATTTTGGGCACCAAACGGGTCATTTCCTACCTACACACTGGCTCACACGCCCAGCGTGCACTCCTAACGTATGACTTCAAAGGTGACCCAAAACAAGCACTTTAGAGCAAGAGTTTTCACAAGCATCAACTCTCAGAGATAGGGAAATTGTTAGGCATAATCATGGGCTTAAGAAAATCAAGTTTTGAGCTTGAAATGATGCACTTTTAACTTCACACGCTGAGCATGTACATCTTGCACGCCCAGCATGTACGCCCAACGTGTGGCACAAAGGACAAGGTTGAACAGGCACTTTCAGGTAATTTTTTGGCATGGGGTTGACCCTCAGGACATGGGAATCTAGTATACATCATCAAAAGCTTTGGAAATGTCCATTTTAGGCATCAAAAGTATCATTTTTGGCCTTACATGCTGACCTATACGCCTAGCGTATACGCCCAACGTACAGCCAGCATGCACCTTAGAGATGACCCCAAAACTTCATTGAAACAAAGTCAAAATAAACTTCTAGATAGCCTGGAGGACCACCATGACTCGGGGATTAGTGTACATACCCCAGAATACTAGAACCAGTTCGTAAATTGTAGCTTTCATGCTCACACGCTGCCCTATACGCCCAGCGTATACACCCAGCGTACAGCCAGCATGCACCTCAGAGATGACCCCAAACATTCATTGAAAAGAAGTCAAAATTAGCTCCTAGACAACCCGGAGGACCACCAAGACTCAGGGATTAGTGTACAAATCCCAGCATACTAGAACCGGTTCCTAAATTACAGCTTTCATGCTCACACACTGGCCTATACGCCCAGCGTATACGCCCAGCGTGTGGCCAGCATGACCAAATTCAGGCCTCGTAAAACCCTACTAAATCAAAGCCAAATGAGCCCAAAATTAATAGAAAGCATCCTCAATACATGAAAAATCTAGATCCATGCTCAAAACTAACTTCACTATTCAAAATTTTGTCATAATTTCTTCATGCTTGCAGCGTGTGGAGTGTATACGCCCAACGTGTACACGCTGGCATTGTTCACGCTGTACACTTGTAAAACTTCATTCTTTTGCACTTGGTCAACACCCCACATGTCACTTGATCTGAAATTCTAGCATTCCATAGCCAATCACCCCATCTCAAATTTGAGTTTAATGCCCAAACGTGTACAAAAACCTGGATTTTTGACCAAATCGGGGTTCGAAAATTGAAAATCTTGGCAAACATTTGGGCAATCCACACTGAGAACATCGGGAACACTCATCCTTCACGTTGGACTTCTACCCTTCATGCTGAGCATACAGCCTTCACGCTATGCCTGTAGCTGAAACCAGCATACCATCATCCCTCCGCATCCACCGGAGCTCTTCCTCTACCTTGTGTGAGATCCACAACTGCGTTTAGACCGGTGCATTGTAATCTTTATTATACAATAATATTGCTGCATCTTTGGTTAAGATTTGTTACAGTTTTCGTTTGTTCTTGTTTACCTGTTATTTACATTCCTGCACATTTGCATTCTAGTTTACATTTATTACATTGTTTACATATAACCCAGCGTATTGCACATTGGCATACATTCGGGGAAATCCTTATCTGATCCGCATGCAGACCACCCAAGGTAATCTACCTTCGTCAGTTCCAATTTGCCCTCAAGAAAAGGTAGGGTCTTCTGTGCTTATTTATGGATCTCTTAGTGTATTTTTCATTCTAGCCAGGCACCAACAATTTCAGATAGTATAGAAAATGACACTAGAAGGAGGGCCTCAATTTGCTTAAACCTGCTCTGATCCACCATTCAAATCTTTCAAGTCTACATCCTGTTCAGCCAGATTTACTGCAATCTCAACGTGTATACATTGTTTAGCCTATACGCTATTTAGTAGGTTATCCACTCTATCTGTACACTGCCTGTTCACCCTGTACGCTAGTTGTAGAAGCCTCCATGCTGCCTTATTTTCCTACATGCTGTAGACCCTATCTACAAGCTGCCTTATTTTCCTACACGCTGTAGACCCTATCTACACGCTACCTTATTTTCCTACACGCTGTAGACCCTCTCTACACGCTGCCCCATTTTTAGCATGCTGACCATTTTGGCTGTACGTTGATAGTTGCAGTCTGTATGCTATGAACCTAGTTCACACGCTGTGGCCAGTTCCTGTACGCTGGCAATAGTTCCGGTACGCTGGCAATAGTGCCTATACGCTGTGAGAGTGGTCTGTACACTGTAACCAGTGTTCACACGCTATGTATAACCCTCACACGCTTAGCATACAGGGTTATACATTGAGCACGCTGTTCATAATTTCATACTTAGCCAAATTTTTATCATTTTTCACCTAACATTTTCTCATACTTACCTTGACACATAGATCATTCCAAACATGGATCCAACCAACATGAACACTTCTAACATGTCCACTTCCGATGTCAACCTCTCCACAAAAATGCCGATACCCACTATGCAACCCATAGGGGCCCATGGTGAGGTAAACCCCCGTGGGGGACTTTGTCGATCTCTCAGACTGCAATTAAAGAATCCATCATTCAACATCATAACACAAGAACAGTACAATTTTATATGTGTAAAGATCCAAGCCAGCTTGGCAATAGATCAAACTGAATTAGAAGCTAAGAAATAATATGAACTGATTCATAAGCGAGGACATGAGTTCATCCCCTCCCCATATGACATCATACCTCTTCCAAAGCACTACTCCGAGCTCATTTCACAGCTCCTCCTAGCAAGGAGTCAAACCCTAGTCCAGTCCATGCCAAATCCTCAATCAAAAGAGGAGGATGACTTTGCTGCTCAGTCCGAACACGAGGAGTCATACCATACTCTCAGTCCGCATACTTACGCGAACCCGCTATTCCACCCTTTCACAGGGGAGACTATGTCCCTCCATTTATTTAAAACCACTCAACCAATTGTGCCTCAACAGGAAGCATCCACTCTTATTCCCACTCTCCCTGTGACTGATACCCAATTCAATATTCCCATCACCACTATTCCTCTAGTCACCATGTTATCCCCTCTCTTACAAATACAACCCCAACATAAACCCGCCCAAGCTAATGTAGGAGTTACCTTCCCACCCCAAGTGATTGGGATGCCATCTATGATACCTGCTTCTACATCCACTCACTACATACCATGAATACAAACCCAAGGGACATCCTTCACCACTTCAACTTAACAAGTTTAGGGTGTTCCCTCACAAATCATGACTGGATAGTGGGCTGTGACTGGCATCCAACCGTATCAACCCCCTCACTACAATATACTACCTTCTACAATTCCACCCATGAACATCCCTCAAATACAACAACAACAACCCCTTCCACATAGTATGCCACCCTTAATAGCACCTGCCATGAATATTCATCAAGTGCAATATTCGACTACTCAACTTTCCTCTTTGCCGCCCACCATACAACAATCCAACTTTCACACTGTACAACATAACCCACCTGCTATGTCACCTGGTGCCCAAGACTGGGCTGAAGCTAAAAAAATGATGCAAGAACTCACTGATGAGGTAAAACGCCTCAAAATAGTCAACAACGAAGAGCTTAAAGTATTAGACTTTTACCAAGATGATCCTATAAGCTTTTCAGTCCCACCGTTGACCTTGCCCAAAGGAGTTTCTTTGCCTCAACTAACCAAATACAATGGGGAAGGGGACCTTAATGCCCATCTGGTCACATTTACACTAGAATGTTTACTGCTTCAAGTATGGCCCCATGCAATCTTATGTGTCTTCGCCATGTCCCTCACAGGGAAAGCTTTGGACCGGTACCGACCCTTGCCTCGTAACTCCATATCCTCTTTGGAGGATCTCCTACACCAGTTCGTTACCAGGTTTAAATACAACCTGAAACCTAAAGCAACCCTGGACAGTCTGATACAAGTAAAACAAGAACCACTTGAACTTGTACAAAAATTTATTCAAAGATGGAGTGTTGCGCTAAACGAACTTCATGAACCAATCCCTGAAACCTATTTGCTCACCATCTTAAAGGGGGCCGTAAATGATTTTGTGAAATCTAAACTGTACTACTTGAATGTGCGCACTCTAAGCCAAGCTTTCGTGCAAATAAAAAACATAGAAGAGGTGGCCCAAAATAGCCATGGCCCTGCTTACTTAGCCTTTAAAAATCAACATACCAAAAAAGACAAAGAAAAGGCTAAAGCAACAGTAGCAGAAACTCAATAGACAAGCACAAGACAACAAGGTAAACCACCCACTGCCCCTACTAGCCATACTAGACCTGCTCCTGCTGCCACACCTGGACCGTCCACATCACAAAACACTACACAGGATCAAGTGAGGAACTTTGAGAGGAGAAACCCCTCTCAATACACACCATTGCCCATGAAACCCTCACAATTATTTGAGCAACTCTTGAAGGCTGGGCTGATAAAACATAAACAATTGTCCCCTGCGGCAATTCAAAGACATGATCAGTTCTGTGAATTGATCCAGAACCCAAGCTTGATGACACCGGACGAGCCCCCGGTTCCAAGAGGCTTTAGGCTAGATCGGTTCTGTGAGTACCATCAACGTAATGGGCATGACACCGACTACTGTTTCACCTTGAAATAGGACATTCAACGAATGATCGATGGAGGTGAGATCACTTTTGATGAGGCCAACCTGATCAAACCACAAAACCAGCCCATGGACATATATAAAGACCCCCTAAACACTAAGGAAGTGCCATACATGATCAACACCATTTACGCAGGTGATGGCTATGAAACACCAAAGAGCCCCTTTGTAGTTCATGTTCCCCCTGCTCCATTAGCATCACTTCAACCCATATGTTCCCCACACGATACCCCCTCCTTGCCAAAACCATTCATCATCCGAGTACCTCCCGCAGTGGCAACAATGCAGGTATCACCCCAAACCAAGCCATTTGCCATTAGTGTGCCCTCTACTGATACAACCACTAGTATGACACCATCAAACTGACCCACCCCCTTCGTGGTCCAGGTGCCACCAGTGGTTGTTACAACAGAGGTACAAACTACAAATCGCCCAACCCCATTTGTGGTCAAGGTTCCTAGATAGCCTAATACGCCTCAGACGCAATCCAGTCCCATCTCGTTCATCGTTCGAGTCTCGAAACAAACTCACACTCCGACCCCAAATGTTCCCACACAACCTATATGAGAACGCCTGGTAGATAGGCTCACTAGGGAACATCTGGAGAAGGAACGTTCGGTGAAGGAACATCAATGCCTTGCACTGGGATCCTCGAAACCAACTCCATTAAGCGCAATACCTATGGTCCCTTCTGATAACAAGCCAAACATGCGTTACAAAGAGGAAAAATCAAGAATGCAATACATATCAAACCCAACGGTCAAGAAGAATAACACGGAAGACACCCCATGCGAGATACAACTGTTAGGTTTGATGGATCAAATGGCCATGGACAAAATTATACCCAATGGTAAGGACCTAGCTAATGCTCTAACATAGGTTACAAAAGCCCTTAAACAAAAGAATACATCTTTAAGCTTGTACGACCTCATATTGACTTCACCGGTCCATCGCGAAGCCTTAGTACAAATGTTGACATCAATCCCAGTTAGTGAAATCCTACCCGCAAATGAACCCTCTATACAAGCGGTAATGTCTACGTGACAAGGGTTTGAAACTAAATCATTGGGATTCTACCCCAAAAACATTAAGATCGATGAGAAAACCAAAGATGTCACTCACAAACCCATGTTTATAACCATACGAGTCAATCAGTTCCAAATACATCGGGTACATGTAGATGACGGAGCAACCACAAATGTAGTGCCTTATCCCGTCATTGAACAATTAGGGCTTACAGAATTAATTAAAATGACATCTATGATATGCCTGAAGTCATTTAATGGTTCACGAGTAGTCGTCAAAGGTACATTGACCTTGGATTTCATAGCAGGGGATCGGTTCCCCACATCCACAGATTTCATCGTTATTGATGAGATGCTTGGTTTTAATCTAATCCTGGGATGACCCTGGTTATCCCAGCTAAAAGTAGTGTCTTCCCCCATTCATCAAGAGATTCACTTACCCTATGAAGGGGGTGAAATCATTATCCATGGGGATGCTACTACATCCACCATCTCATCTCACACGGAAGCAAACCAAGGCTCTGAAGTTAGATTTGAGGAGCTTGAACAAGAAGACCCCCCACATGAGCATAAACTTGACAAAATTTCTGAAAAACCCACACTGAAGGAAACAAACAAAACCCAAAGGGATTACCAGCACATAAATTGTGGTTCCTCAAAAACCAAGGAAGCACCACCTAACCCAGAAGCATCTAAGGATACTAACTCAGAGCCTACTCCGCCAGACGTCTCCTGGTCAGAGCTACCATTCAACATAATTAGTGAAGGAGATGCCGAGTACCGGATCATACCCATTAAACCCACTCCCAACATAAAAATGAGAAAAATCAAAAAGATATTGAACAATTAACAAACTACGCCAGTTCGAAATGATGATAAACTACCATAAGTCTGCAATGACGTTAAACTACGGTCGTTTGGAATGACGTTAAACTATCACGTGTCCGCAATGACATAAAACTAGCCACAGTCAGGAATGACTAGTTTACATCAAAGCCCATTGTATCAAGAGATATCCCTCCTATTTATTAGCCACCCGAAATTGCTTTAAACTAGAACGATCATGTTGCAGTCCGTCATGACTTTAAACTGACACACATGCACTTATGGCCTGAAATGGCCTTAAACTAGAGCAAGTTTACTTTCGTTTGCCTCAAAAACTTAAATTCCTAGTATACATTCTGTCATGCCATATTTACAGTACAAGTTACGCTTTCCTTTATGTTCTCCTTCGCATAGTTATCGTTTGGGTTATGTTTATACTTTATTTCATGAGTACACTTAAAGTACAAAACAAACCAAAAAGACTTTTATTCCATATCCCTGCATTATTTCTTCTCAACAACCAGACAGCTCTAAAACAAACATGAAACAAAAAAAAATTGGAATATAAAAAAATACATACTTAAATATTTAAATGGATGATTACCAAAGTTAACCAAGTTTGTGCATCTGCTCATATACAACTCAACTCAAAACAACAAAAATAATTTTTGTGTACAACCTGTGGAAACATAACTAATAACAACATGTCAAATCAAAAAAAAAAATAAACATCAGGATCAGGAGGGGCTTTCTCTCCAAATTCTCCCGCATCATGAGCTTCCAATTCACTGGGGGCCACCTTCCTGGCCACTGTCATCAACATGACTCTGAAAAAGAAGAAGAAAATAATTAACAAACTGACTAATAAGAAAAAAGGGAAGGTAGCATCTTCCACGCAAAAAACAAATAAAAAGTTACAAGTTTAAACAACTTACCAAAGACGATCCCCTCAGGCCGAACTCTAGCCGATGAAGGATTTCTTCTTCAGGGATGCTTGCCCAGTCGGTTCCATCTAGGCCTAGATCAACGTTGGCTAAGGCCTTCCCTTTGTCCACAGTAGACCAAGTTGGACGTTTGAGAGAAAACTCACCTACAGAAGTCTCACTAGAGGCTGTGGTGATTACTCTCTTGGGAGATTCCATTTCCACCACAGTGTGCCTAGCAAAGGCATCAAATGAAGACCGTAGGCCTAAACCCTCTACAAACATCTCCAGTTGATGCTTTTCTATGGATACCTCCTTTAATGACTTCTTATAATGGTGCTTATGATTCTTCTCATCTTGGCCCCATTTCCACACCTTAGAAGCAAAAGCCTTCCAATCTTGACACTTGCGATTCAGCAAGTCAATTTGTGCCTTTTGCTCTGCTAGTGCCCGAGTCATAGTTACTTGGCAGTCCAATAGATTCCAGTATCTGGTATAAGTAACTTCGGAAGTTTGCCAAGAACGATTGCCTGTCAACCTAGCAGAGGCAAACTCATAACATGACTTCAGGTCATCTCGTTCTGCTGATAGTTTGATGACCTCTTTCTCCCCTGCCTGAATTCGCAACCATAGTTTCTCGATGGAATGCCTACAGGTCCAAAGAGACTTGGCATTCTGCACAACACATTCTGCCACCTCATCATAGATCTGTCTTGGCACTTGCTCAATCGCTTATGGTAGTGCCAGCAGACTATCAATACAAGTGGCCTCGGATAGATCCCACTTTAGCTTAGCCCCTATCCACATGATAAGAATATACCTTAGACATCGGACAATAGAAATGGATGAAAAGAATCGAAGGACTTAAAATGCTTAGGACACATGTACCTATTTCAGGATGAGCTTGTTGGATGCGATCAACTACCTCATCAACGATACCAAGGACAAAATCCATTTTACTTGGCAGTTTGATCCAAGTAAATGGTTCCTTTGTAGGAGACAAGTTAACTTCGGCAGTCGTTTCCAATGAAGTCTTCATCATGGGTATTTCCAAATGAACATCAGGAATCATCCTGGTTTCAACATCTTCACCTTGTAACAACAAAAGCATAAAGTTAAAACTCCGAATAATGGAAGAAACATTTCAAAAGCCAAAAAGACATAGAAAAATATAAAAACATAATGAGGAAAATATACCGAAATCTCTACCTTCTTCTTGATTCGGAGGATTGCCAAGGTCTAATCTTCCTCCGAGGAAACCATCAAACATCTCGTCAACTCCATCCCCATCATCAATATGATCCTTTTCGGTGATGTCTCCCATCCACTCTTTTGCTTCTTCCCTCAGAGGAATAGGAATTTCCATCTCATCGTCACCCAGCTCGTCCCCCTCATTAGTTGGGACCTCTTCCTCCTCTATGATCGGTGCTAACCCCTCTCTTCTTACTTCAGGAGTTGGTTCTGATGACGTTCATAAGTTCAACATCAGTTTTGCATAAATGATAAAATAAAAATGAAATAAAATCAAAATAATAATAATGATAATAAAACAAGGATAAATGAATGAATCAGGCTTACTTACCCCAGACAGGCATTTTAAACTGTATACGTTTCACCTTGGGTTCATCTACAGCTGGAGCAACCTCTCTAGAGCACTTGGGTTTTTGAAATTTGGACTTTGCCTTCACGACTATTTCCTTGATTACTTGATCTGCTCTCCTAGCAGTATAGGGCACACTATCTGGCTCCGACCCTACACTGTCACGCGTATGAATTGAATGACCAGATGATCCCTCCGTTGTAACAGAAATCGATTCGTCAATTCCCTCGGGAGCATCTTGAGACTTAGTCACCTCAAATAAGTGGCGAATCCATGAGTGAGATATTTGACCACGATCCCTTAACACATACTTGTTACCAACGTGAATTACTAAAAATTCGGCTAGTCGGCGTAGGTAACCGGTGAAGAACGTAAAGGTGAAATGAGATTGCACCTCAATTTTCGAGCACAACCTCACTATCTCCTTGCAGAAACCTGAAAGTAGAAACTATGCCAAATTATAACGTACCCCAGTCTCCAGAATTAGGCGCATGATACGCACGGATTCAACCCTAAAATTCCTCACTTAGGACAGGGACTTTGGAAACACTCGCACTCTAAATAGGGGATACAGCTCATTAACTTCAGTTACTTTTGATTGTCCCTGCATAGGGAATCCCTTAGCACCCTTAAGAACACCCAACCAGTCCTCCAACTCATGAACAACATGGACCTCCTTCTGGGCTCTATCCAAAATCACTTTAGCCCCACCTGCCGGTACACCAAAGAAGTCTGAAAAGAACTCCACCAACAGATGGAAGGCTATTTTAATTCCCTTGACGCGAGTGCTATAGCAAGTAACAGCTTCGTTGAAAGAATCAACGATCACAATCATTTCGATCACAGAGACATCAGGACTCAGGGCAGTAAATAACTCCATGAGGCTAGCATCACTCAGATAACTGGTAATATGTGGTGGTGCCTTATCACGCAGCCATTGTTGTGCATCACTGATCTCCTTGAATTTCATAGCCAAAGTGCCCTCAGTCTGCCCGGTTGTGACCGTGACTCCACCAGGGGGGACATCCACTATATGCATAGGGTAACAACATGGAGTCAATATAACCAATGATGTAGCAAAACAAACAAACACTAAAATACTATTACTTACCATTAGACAATGGATTAGGATCATCAGAAGTCAAATCAACATCACTTGAAAAAAATGGTCCATTACGGGACCAATCCCCATGTAGCCATCCTCGAGCCTCACATTGTGCAAACGCCCTGGAGTATCGTTTGTGAAAATGAACAATTTCATCCTTAGTTTGGGCTAACACGGCACCATAGAGAGTGGGACCTACCATGAAAGCCTCTAAGGTGGTATGAGCCAACGCAAGTCCATCATCACCTACGCATACTCCTTCTTTGTCAAATTGAGGCCTGCAAAGGAATGATGGTCAAAACATGAACAACTACTAAGCATCAAAATAGGAACGATAAATTAAACAACCTTACCTCCCTACTCGGTATACCATTCCAGGAGGATTCTGGAACAAGGTGTGCACACGAGCGACCAAGAATAAGGTGTTATTGATGTAGTGAGGGCCATGTGATAATAGGTCCCATACACGCGACAATGGATGGGTAGATCTGGGCCCTCCAGAGGGACCATCCTCAATCATAAGCAATCCCTCGTCGACATCCACCATGAAAGCCACAATGCCATTTGAGGATCTGGGTAAAATAGTCTCAAGGATGCTCCATGCTAATTGTTCACTTAGGTGAGACCATATTACCACACTGAATGTTTCTAAAATGAAGGCAAGAAACTTGCTGACACCTGCTCTGAACCATACCCTGTTTCGATCAATAGTCATATCGGGAGTAGGTTCGTCAAAATTAATAGGCCCAAACCACGCCAAAACGCCAACAAGCTCCACCACTAGGAGGAAAGGTTTGGGATCCTTCCAAGTATTCAAGAACTAGGGTCAATAAGCTACGCAAAAATGAAGTTTTACTCTAGGAGCCAACACTTGGAAAATTTGTTTAAATTCACGCTCACCGTGCAGACCCTGCACGCTAGAACTATGGGGCGTACAGATCGTTAACACTAGGAACGCAGGCGTACAAACCCTGCACGCTGAGTGTCTTAGCCCCCCCTACACATCGAACATGTAACCAAGATTTCCCGACACAAGACTCACCGTATACAAAGGGACAAACGTTGACACTGGCTTGCACGCTAACATCTACGCTACAGAAACAGGCTAGGCCTCGCACAATACGCCAAGATAAGGAAAGGAAACTAAGCTTAAATTCACAAAAATAGTAAGCAAAAATACAAACAGAGAATCAAGGCCTACCGGCACATCGATCCAGACCACGATGGAATCATCAGTTTGGGTAAGCACCGAAGCATCGCCTCGCTCTCCTCGGCAAAGGTCAAGCTAGGCTCCTTCCTTCCTTGCCCTTTTGCTTGCTTACCATTGCCCATATCTGAACCTTGCGTTCACACTAAACCTTGCATTCACACTGAACCTTCCGTTCACGCTGGACCCTGTGTTCACGCTAAACCTTGCGTTCACGTTGGACCTTGCGTTCACGCTGAACCCTACGTTCACATTGAACCTTGCCTTCATGCTGAATCTTGAACCCTACGTTCACGCTGAATCTTGTGTTCACGTTGAACCTTGCGGTCATGCTGAGCCCTGCGTTCACGCTGAACCTTGCGTTCATGTTGAACCCTGCGTTCATGCTAAACCTTGCGTTCACGCTGAACCCTACGGTGACGATGAGCCTCGCGTTCATGCTGAACCTTGCATTCACACTGAACCCTACGTTCACACTGAGCACTGTGTTCATGCTAAGCGCTGCGTTCACGTTGATGGTTTCATCCTCCCTACACCCTGAGAGGGTTCCAACCCTCTACACGTTGAGGGTTCTCAAGAGCGTACAGTCGTGCTTCGACCTATGCCACCCTTTCCGTCACCTCTGCACCATATCTATGCCTGTCCCTGCCTATACCACCAGATATTCACCTCTGTGTACGCTGCGGTTGATTTTATGCCAAGCGTAGACTCACGCTGAGCTCTAGGTTCACGCCAAGATTTTGCCTAAGTTCACGCTGGCTCTGACGTAATTTTGAAGTTTACGCTGGCAACCTTATGTTTTATACATCTCTACGTGGCACACGCCGCCCCACGCTCTAGGAGATCAGCATTTTAAATATTTTATTCTAAATAAAAATGAACATAATGACTAATTAAATGCAAATAAATATGGATAAACCTACGCTAGACATAAAACGTGCACCAGGATAAACATCACCCATGTAAGACCTGGTTTAACTAAGCACTTTGATACATATTCTTCGTTTCATAGTTTCACATCTAACAAGCCTTACCAATCGTACAATCAACTAGAAACCATGAACAAATTGCGAACGGCCCGGTAAGGCCTTAAACTGCCACAAACAGCCTGGTAAGGTCCTAAACTGCCACAAACGGCCCGGTAAGGCCCTAAATTGCAAAGTACGATCTTAAACTGCCGTGCGGCCAAGTAAGACGATGAAACCAATTTCAACATACCTCGAGCAAATTTAAATATTTGAATTAGTGTCATAAAATAATAAACAAAACCCCTTTATTTTTGTTAACATTGCCCCCTGTGACTTGGCAGGAGTAAGCATATCTTGCAAGCAACTATTCATACCACTGTCCATCAATGGACCGCACAGATTCATCCAACGGGAGATGATCAGAAGCTCCATTGATTTAGACACACCGACTTAAGAAAACTCCGTGGCATCGACATAAGAAACAATAGAAAACTTTCAGACCATGACGAAATCGCTAGATATCGAAGCCGATAACATCACCGAGGACCCATTAATCGAAACCCCCGTTACTATGCTAAATGGCAAAGTCAAGACACTAAAACTAAGCACTTTACTAGACCCAAAACTCTCCAACGATATAGCATTAGTGCTAAAAGGCAACATCAAAGCATTTGCTTGGTCTTACACTAACATGCCGGGGCTAGACCCTTGAATAGTCCAGCATAACATCATACTCGACCCGAAGTTAAGACTAGTGAAACAAAAAGCACTTAAGGTTAAGCCTGAAGTAGCGTTGGTGGTTCGCAATGAGATCACCAAAATCTATCAAGCTAGTTTCATTTGGGCTATTGACTACGCTGATTGGGTATCCAACATGGTTATTGTCCCAAAGAAAAATGGGAGCATTCACCTATGCATTGACTTCCGGGACCTCAACTTAGCGACCATAAAAGATGACTTTTCTCTACCCAGTATTGACCAACTAGTTGATTCAACCACTAGGCATGCACTATTATCTCTCATGGATGGCTTCTTTGGATATAATCAGATCCAGATTAACCCTGAACATCAACTTAGGACAACCTTCATGACACCATGGGGAACATTTTGTTACACGATGATGCCCTTTGAATAAAAGAATGTCGGTGCTACATATCAACAAGCAATGAACTTCATCTTTAGTGATTACCTCCTTCATTTGCTCAATGATTACATGGACGATATAGCAGTTAAATCAAAGACACAAGAGCAGCACACACAAGACCTAGACTTGGTACTTAAGCGTTGTTTAAAATATGAGCTCAGACTGAATCCAAAAAAGTGTGTCTTTGGGGTAAAAACGGGCAAGATGCTAGGCTTCGTAGTATCAGAAATAGGAATACAGGTAGATCCGGACAAGGTTAAGGCTATCACCAACTTGAAACCACCAAGCAACCTTACCAAACTTCGAGGTCTACAAGGTAGATTACAGTTCATCAGGCGTTTCATAGAAAAACTGACAGACAAGTTGAAACCTATGAACCACTTGCTATGCAAGAACGTCCATTTTGAATGGACTTCATAGTGCCAGGAAGCATTTGACAACATTAAAATAGCACTTGTTCAACTACCGACAGTCTATCTGCCTTAGAACAATAAACCGTTCTACATCTACCTTGCCACAATGGATTTGTCAATCGCGTCTATGTTGTGCCAGAAATGGGATGATGGGACTAAGGTTCCTATTTATTACTTGAGCCATGCATTAGTAGCCCACGAACAACGTTACAATGAGGTGGAGAGGTTGTGTTTAGCCCTTATCTTTTCCTTAAAGAAATGAAGGCATTACCTCTTCCGCAACCAAGTCAATATAATCTGTAAGGATAATGTGCTCAGAGTTATCATAGGAAACATTTACGAATCAAGTAAAATAGCTTGCTAGAAAGCCATGATAGCTGAGTTTGACCTATACTACATAACGCAGTCATCAGTTAAGGGTCAAGCTATAGTAACTCAAATGACTACATCACCAATGCATGATCAAGCAACAATAGAGCTAGAGTTCCCTGATGAAAATGTGAGTGCAATATACATAGTGCCTGATGACTACGATTCATTTTGAATTTTGATGGAGCATCCACCTGCTGAGGGGGAAGTGCCACCGCCGTCATCACCTATCCCTCCGGGGAGATCCGACCTTTTGCTTACCGATTTAACTTTCCTTGTACCAATAACATAGTAGAATACGAAGGTCTCCTCAGAGGCCTTATGGTAGCACAAGCTTTGAACATTACACGTCTCGTAGTCAGAGGCGACTCATAGTTAATCATAAACCAGGTCAAAGATGTTTACGCGTGCAAAGAATCTCATCTACAACCCTACTGTGACTTGAAGAAACACTTGCTAAAACAGTTTATAAATGTAGAGCTACAACATGTACCCAGAAATGATAATACCATTGCAGATGCACTAGCCACGTTGGCTATAAATGTCTCCTCTAACATGTTTCATACATTGCCTAGTTCCATCACAAGCTGCGACAAGCCCATAACTGACGCTTTCGATGAACTTTCCATAGAATCTGTTAGCTCGACACATGCCATAGAATGGTACGATGACATCAAAGAGTACCTTTTACATGGTGAACCACCACAACACCTAACGAATGCTCAGAAAGATGCGGGGCGAAAACGTTCCAGGCAGTATACACTAGTAGGAGATATATTATGTCGTAGATCCTATGAGGGCATCTTATTGGTATGCGTTAATAGCACCGATGGTCAAACCATTGTGGAGCAAGTACATGAAGGACTCTACGGAGGGCACATAGCGCCCAAAGCAATGGCAATCAAAATAAGATGTTTAGGATACTATTGGCCACACATGGAGTATGATTGTTTCTCCAAGGTCAAAATGTGTAATACGTGTCAAAATCATGGTAATCTTATACATGTCCCACCCAATGAATTGCATACGGCTCAAATCACATGACCTTTCCAGAAATGGGGGTTAGACATCATTGGACCAATAACTCCCCCATCTTCTGTAGGACATAGCTTTATCATAACCATGAAAGAGTATTTCACAAAATGGGTAGAAGCCATTCCCCTTAGAAAGACCACATCCAAACACATATGCAACTTCATTCTAGAAAACATTGTGATCCATTTTGGCATTTCGATGACCATCATCACTGATAACGGGCCACAGTTCAGCAGTGCCGAAACTAGAACTTTCTGTGAAAGCCTAAGCATTAAGCATTCATTCTCATCCCCATATTACCCTCAGAGAAATGGGCAAGCAGAAGCTATGAACAAGATTGTCATCTCGGTGCTAAAGAAGATGCTTACCCAGAGCAAGAAAAGATGGCATGAACAGTTAGTATACGCATTATGGGCTTATCACACTACACATCGGATGTCTACAGGTAAAACACCATATAGCCTTATTTATGGTTCGGAAGCTATTTTACCTTTGGAGTTGCAGGTACCATCCTTAAGGATCATACTCTCCGAACTCCTCAAGGAGGGTCAAAACAATGACTTGGCACATTATTGACTTGGACTCAGTGGAAGAGGAATGCACTCGTGCGCTCGATCAGATTGAATGGTACCAAAAACAACAGCGACAACGCCATCAACATGACATTCACAAGCGTCCAATCAAAGAAGGCAACCTCATACTTAAGGTGGTCCATGAACATGCGGACAAGTTCACAGCCAACTGGGAAGGGCCCTACTTGGTCACTAAAGCATATGAAAACAGAGTATTTAAACTAGCTGATATGAATGGTAACAAGCTTGCTCATCCAACGAACCACCTGTACCTCAAACCATTTCATGTCTAAACATCCCAGGTACGCCACGTTCTGGAATCATGATGGTAAACTGATACCACAGAACGTCCTGGAATCATGATAGTAAATTGATACCACAGAACGTCCTAGAATCATGACGGTAAACATAGAACATCCTGGAATCATGACGATAAACTGATATTGCAGAACGTCCTGGAATCATGACGGTAAATTGATACTGTAGAATGTCCTGGAATCATGACGGTAAATTGATACCACAGAACGTCCTGGAGTTATGATGATAAAATAACACCACAGCATGTACGCAACGACAATAAACTAGCACATGTCCGGTATGACATTAAACTGCCACAATTTTATTCGCCAAAGTCCACTAAGACTATAAACTGGTTTGCCTCTCCACAGTCCACCAAGACTATAAACTAGCAATGTACCATCCGCTACGATGCTAAACTAGCAATGTCCAATGGGTTATGACATAAAACTAATCCACAACAGTCCACTATGACTATAAACTGGCAGCTTCATCTCTAACCTCCTGATCTGTAGCTGCATTCAAACTTCATCAGAGCCGCTATCTCACTCATCATCAGTTGATCCTAACAACATTGCTGCCATTCATATTCAGTGCCTGAAATCTCATTTGTTGCATTTGTTTCATCAGTGGCTGTTCAAGTCTAAGCTTACTCACTCACTCGTGGTTTTCTTGTCTTCTTGGAGTTGTGATTGTAGGATGACACTCAGAGGCGTTCGTACAAGAATGCACTTCATCACAACAGCAAGGTACAACATTATTCCTCAGACACACAACTAGGTTAATCAAGCTATTCACTAGTACATCCCCATTTCCCATTACACTCCCATCTAATCCTTAACATACTCTACCCAGTTACGCCCCTGACATACCCAGTGCACCCCGAAACATTGAGCACACAGTCGCACACTATAACACTTTTAAGCAGTTGCAACACACAACATGGCACTTGAGCATAAGCACAAAATCAAGACAAAACTTCCAAAAAAAAAACAAGACCCTTGGCACTTCCCATACAAGCCCCAGGTGGGAAGGCAGTTGTCTTGGAAGCAAGTACTCATGTCTCAAATGCTCAAGTAACATCTCATTGCGTAGCTTTGGACCTTCCGCCAACAGGTTCCCTTTAACACTAAACAGGGGCCTTGTTTCTCCAAAGAATGCAACACATCATCACGTGGCTTTGGTTGTGCCAACAAGTCCTCTTAAACACTAAACAAAAGTCTTGTTCCACCAAAGGACGTACACCTCATGTCTTGGTCCCAAGTCTGCTAGACAATGGTCATTGATAAGGATCAACATGACCCATATACACACCAGAGCATTCCTTTCACCATGCACAATCCCTCAATTAGTTTCCAATCCCTACAATTTCCATTTCCCTATCCAGCAACAAACTTCATTTCCTCAATCCCATGTACGATTGAACATGATGCGACGACATCTAGCTCAGTGCCAAAGGACAATATTTCTACCAAGTTGCTTGTGGTGTTTTGTACTTCTTTGTTGATGCTTCTCAGGTCAATTCCTCCAAGCATCAACAAAGAGGGGCTAATGAAACACCACAAAATTTTGAGCTTAGCACTTCTCCAACAAGAATCGAGCTAAGTCATGATGCTCCCCAGCATGACTGAAGCTTGAGGACCTTACAGATAGCTTCAAACAGATTTGAACTCAGAAATAAATGGTTCCTTGGGACCCAAAAAAGACTATAGTGACATATGGCATCAAACCTGGTGAATTTTGAGCTCAAAATACTTGGTTTTCACTAAGTATGCATCATGTACGCTGGCCTATACATGCCTAGCGTATGGCCTAGCGTGCAGCAACTTTTGAGCCTAAAAAACTCATCAAAATAGGCTAGAATCAGAGGTTTAGACTCCCCATGACCTTCCCCAAGGTCCTAGGTAGGTCTCAAGCTCCTAAAAATCAAATTTTGGGCACCAAATGGGTCATTTCCTGCCTACACGCTGGCTCACACGCCTAGCGTATGACTCCAAAGGTGACCCAAAACAGGCACTTCAGAGCAAGATTTTTCACAAGGCATTGACTCTCATAGATAGGGAAATTGTTAGGCATCATCATGGGCTCAAGAAAATCAATTTTTGATCTTGAAATCATGCACTTTTAACTTCACATGTTGAGCATGTACATCCTGCATGCCCAGCGTGTGGCACCAAGGACAAGGTCGAACAATCACTTTTAGGCAAGGTTTTGGCATGGGGTTGACCCTTAGGACATGGCCATCTAGTCTACATCATCACAGGCTTTGAAACCTTCCATTTTAGGCATCAAAAGTATCATTTTTGGCCTCACACACTGACCTATACACCTAGCGTATACGCCCAGCGTACAGCCAGCATGCACCTTAGAGATGGCCTGAAAAATTCATTGAAATGAAGTCAAAATCAGCTCCTGGATAGCCTAGAGGACCAACAAGACTTAGGGATCAGTGTACACACCCCAGCGTACTAAAAAAAGTTCCTAAATTGTAGCTTTCATGCTCACACGTTGGCCTATACGCTCGGCATATACGCCCAGCGTGTGGCTAGCATGACAAAATTCAGGCCTCCCAAAACCCTACCAAATCAAAACAAAATGAGCCAAAAATCAACATACAGTATCCTCAAGACATCAGGCATCTAGATCCATGCTCAAAACTAACTTCACAGTTCAAAAGTTGGTCATAATTTCTTCATGCTTGCAGTGTGTGGAGTGTATACGCCCAATGTGTACACGCTGGCATTGTTCACGCTGTACACTTGTAAAATTTCATTCTTTTGCACTCGGTCAATGCCCCACATGTCACCTGATCCAAAATTCTAGCATTCCATAGCCAATCACCCCATCTCAGATTTGAGTTTAACGCCAAAACTTGTACAAAAACCTGGATTTTTGACCAAATCGGGGTTCGAAAATTGAAAATCTTGGCAAAAATTTGGGCAATCCACACTGAGAACATCAGGAACACTCATCCTTCACACTAGACTTCTACCCTACACGCTAAGCATACAGCCTTCACGTTGTTCCTACAATTAAAACTAGCATACCATCATCCCTCCGCATCCACCGGAGCTCTTCCTCCGCCTTGTGTCAGATCCACATCCGCGTTTAGATCAGTGCATTGTAATCTTTATTATACAATAATATTTCTACATTTTTGGCTAATATCTGGTATAGTTTTCATTTTTTCTTTTTTACCTCTTGTTTACATTCTTGCACATTTGCGTTCTGGTTTACATTTATTACACCGTTTACATATAACCCAGCGTATTGCACATTGGCATACGTTCGGGGAAATCCTTGTCTGATCTGCATGCGGACCACCCAAGGTACTCTACCTTTGTCAGTTCCAGTTCACCCTCAAGTGAAGGTAGGGTCTTATGTGCTTGTCTGTGGATCTCTCGGTGTCTTTTTCATTCCAGCCGGGCACCGACGATTTTAGACAGTACACATCTTCCCCATGATTGAGTTGGAGAAGGAAGATGTGAAAGATTGAGCATGCTTGTCCATCTGTTAAGGTGTTGTTGTTGCTAGCTATCTGGGTTCATGAAAAGACTTTATATATTAAGTGTTGACTAGCAATTTCTTGTTTGGGTGATCAGGTTGTTAGATCATCATGGTCCCAAATGGAAAGGTTTCATGGATAATATAATATCCCTCTCACAATGTTTGGAACTTAGTTCATTATGTCATGTGCATGGGATTCTAGTATAAGACCTTATCTCCTGGCTGAAATTTGAATTTTCTTATTCTAAGGTTATGATGTTGTTTATTGAATGCCTTGTGTACTTCATCAGATGATAGGGTCACTAGTCAGTTCTCATCTAGCACGTTGAGGTTCATGAGTCATTCATTTTATTCTAGGCATAGGTCTAAACTTATATCACAAGCTATTGATAGTGTATGGAGTTCTAATTAGATTTGAAGTGTTGGTAGTTTTCCATACATCAACTCATAGGAAGAGTAGCCTATAGGAAGTTTCCATATGAAATAATAGGCCCAAAGGGAATCATTGAGTTTTGAGCTCCAATCTTTCCTATATTTATTAATGATTCACATTAGTATTTTTGTTATCTTCCTATTTGTAACTCTGGCTTGATCATTGGCTTGGGGGTGGTATGGGATTGTCAGTTTATGCTCAACCCCCAAGCATTGCATAAGATTATGAAAAATGGTACATGTAAAATGAGTTCCATTATTAGAAAGAAGGGTACATGGCACCCCAAACATATTAATAACATATTGTTGAATAGATCAGACTACCATAGATGATGTACAGTCAGTGATGGTCGTAGCTTCTACTCATTTGGTGTAATAGTTAATAGTTATAATTATGTATGCATTCCCATGGGACATGGGGTTGATGGACCCCATGAAATAAATTTTCAAAAGATAAAAGGGCTCCAATGGTTAAATTCATTGTTGGGATCCTTCCATTTGAGTAGTCATCCCCTCATCACATTGGCACCAATCACAGGAGTAGACAAAGTGATGGGTATCCCTGAAAAGTGTGGGTTAGTAGTATCCTATCATAAGAATTTTAATGTTTATTTGCCTCTAGTATAGTGGCCCCCACAAGGACCCTTGTGTGCATCTTGGAGAAAATGTAGTTGATCAACATTAGGAACACACCATCAAACTAGGCCATTTACACAAACCTTGTAAAGGTTACCATTGATCTCCATGAAGTGCTTGACCTAGTGAAGAAACTATTGATTCTTCTTGTTGTCCCACTCTTGTGGCATCTATTGAGTGAGTAGGTAGGTGAGGATGTTATCGTACTAGTTATTTACTTTGGGGTTTTATTTAGTGATAGCACTAGCAAAGAGGATTTCATCAGGAAACTAACCTCATAATGGGCTCTTCTTCTCCTTGTTATTCCATCATAACCAAGACAAGTGATTAGCTACCACGTTTGTGGTTCCCTTTCTATCCAACATCATAAGATTGAACTCTTGCAAGATTACTAGCCACCATATGACATGGGGGCTCACCATTGGTTTTTCCATGAGAAACCTAATGTCACTATGATCTATGTGCACAAACACCTTATATCCAAGCATGTAGTGCCTAAGTTTCTCTAAAGCATACACCACTATCATTAGTTCTTTATAGTGATGTTATAGTTTAGTTGTGCATCCACAATGCTCTTGCTTGCATAGTGGATGTAATATGGACATTTCTGATTATTCATGTACATGAGAATGACTCCCAAGACATAATTGGATGCATCTTTCATGGTATGAAATGAGCTAGACCAATCAGGTGTTCATAGGATAAATGTTTCTATGAGCTTTTGTTTGAGGTGTTGGAATGCATGTTCACATTCCTTAGCCTAGACAAAAGGTGTATACTTCTTTGTAAGCTTGACCAATAGTTTGAAAATCTTAAAAAATTTATCAATAAAGCACTAGTAGTAGCAAATACATCCAAAGAATAACCTTACTTTGACAATTTCAGGTTGCTGGGTTATTCTTTGGATGACCCTTATCTTTTCAAGGTTTACCTCAATCTCATTTCTAGAAATACGATGCCTCAGTATAATGTCCTCCTAAACCATTGAATGGATCTTTTGCTAGTTAAGCCTAAGTTTTGTCTCCACACATCTTTTAAGTACTTGGTTAAGATGGTCCAAGGCTTTCTCAAATGTAATCCCATAGGTGGAGAAGTCATCAATGAACCTCCACCCCACTACTAATCTACTATTGAAAGATACTGAGGACCAAGCATTGGAATTTGGCAAGGGCATTACATAGGCCAAAAGGTATCTTCCTGTAAGTAAAGGTCTCCTAAGGACTTGTGTATGTTATTTTAGCATAATCTTTTTGCATGATCTGGATTTGGTTATAGCTACTATAACCATCTAGAAAGCTATAATAAAAATGCTCTACAATTTTATCCAAAACTTGGTCCACAAATGACAAAGGAAAGTGATTCTTATACATAGGCATGTTTAACAGCCTAAAATCTATGTAGATCCTCCATTTTCCTTATTTCTTTGCACTATGAAAAGTGGGCTAAGTCACTTACTATCTACAATCGGATAAATGAACCTTACTTTGATGATTTTATTAATCTTCTCCTTGAGGATTTTCTTGAGCTTGGGATTCAACCTCCTTTGATGTTACCTCTTTTATTTTATGAAGGAGTCTATGTAAATTTGGTACTCACATATCCTAGGATCAATTCCTATGAGCTCATGGTATGATCAAGCAAAGGTTGTTGGCCATTTGTTGACTACTTTCAACAACTTCTTTTTTTGCTCAAGAGCAAAAGTGACATTGATGATGACCAGCTTGCCATTGTTCAAGAAGGCATGTTCCATTCTAGCAAGTAGAGCTTTCAACTCAAGGGAACCTTGCTTAAATTCTTCAAGGATTTCTAACTCTCCCTAATTGATTTGACCTTGTTCTTTAGAGAGTTGGTAATGGATCTACTCCATTTGGTTCATGCTTTAGAAATAAGAGCTTGTGAGGCTCTTAGGTGATTACATGCATAGTGTTGATTGGCTCTCTATTTTAGCTTTCAACCACTAGATGCCCTCCTATTTTGTAGCTACTCCATACAAGCACCTTTGAATTTCTATGACATCTACATACTATTTGCATCCTATGAGTGTTATGCTTCTTACGATCCATAGTTTCTACATGTAGTGGTATCCTATGTCACTATACATGATGCATGGAATGCATTTCTTTTCTATCTTATCAAATTCATTCTCCTTGGGGATTTTCAAGGAGAGATCTCTTATCCCCAACCATGCATCAATGGTACTTAGCCATGCCCTTCCCGTAATGATGGGAAAGTTCCCTTTGCAGTTATCCAAAAATATCACTAGGAAGTCACTAGGGTAGGACCATCCATAGATGGTAGTTACAATGTCCTCCATCAATCCAAGGGGATAGTGATGGAATGATCTACAAACTCTAAGAGAATGTTACTCTTTTTGAGTTGAGACAAGTTCCATGCTTTTTACATCTCTTGTAAGATTAAGTTAAATCTAGAACATGAATCCAAAAGAGCTACACAAGGTTCATTATTGGTGATTTGCAAATAAATAAGGGGACTCCCAAGATTAGATCTCTTCCTAGGAAGGTGGCCAAACTTAATCTAATTAGTAACCGCATGGGTTAATATTACAGTGTGTAGTTTGGGAGCATTTTGATTTGAAGGATTTTTGAAAGATATTTTGGAGGAGGTAGGAGAAGCAGGGTCAGCAATTGCATGTGTCTATGAAGGCTTTTTTGGATTGTTGGTTCTAAAGAATGATCATTTTTTAGGCTTAGTATCAGAACCACTTAGATGAGGAGCTAGCTATAAGTTCATAGCCCTTGTGTCATTTCTTTGCTACTACTGGGCTAGTATTTCACCCTGAATAGATGGAGCTAGTGGTAAAGGAGTTGCGAATGGAGCTATAGGAGTGGAAGGATGAGGAGGCTGATGAGGAAATGGGGACTTTCCCATTGATGATGGTACTCTATAATATTTAGGAGGATAGTAATGGTGTGGGAAGGAAGCATGACTAGAAGATTCACATGGTGAGATTGGTTGCTAAACATAATACCCATAAGGATTTGGCTGGTAGTAAGGGTATTGTTGCCTTGGAAGTAACATACCCTATAACAATGGATGTTGCCACTACTAATATTGCTCATGGGGCTAAGGTGACACTCCACTCAAATAGTAGGATTTTTGGTGAAACTACTAATAGTCTCCTTGAGGATAAGGTAACCTCCTAGGTATTTTCCATTTTGACAAGCAAGGATTCAAGCATACACCTCAGATTCTTGCAAGTGTAACATAATTGGAAAGAATCCCTTAGGATGTTCATATTGATAGATGTCACATCCATCATCATCTGATTCAGAATCTACAACCTCTTCTACTACAACAGCCTTTCCCTTAACCTTATGATGGGTATGTTTAGCTTTCTTTTCTTCCTCCTGTCATAGCCACTACCTCATTTTTCTCTATTCTCCTTTGCAATTCTTACAGTATTGAAAATTTTCATCTAATAAGTTCAACATTTTATCTACCTTAGCTAATATTTTAGTGATAGATTTTTCTATTGGCAAGGTTTTTCATTGCACAACTTCATTAAATTATGCCTCCTCCTCATTTTCACTGAAATGAACCTCCCTCTTCTAAAGGGAGGGGTTCTTGTTGTACTCCTTTGTACTTTTCCTCTTTTTTAGCTCCCCCTCTTTCTTAGCCACTTTCTCAATTAGCCTTTGTATCTGATGGATCCTTAGCTTTGAAAGCCTCCTCTAGGACCCCAAGGATTCTCTTTGTTTTAGTTAGAAGGTCATCTATGATATGATGTAGTTGCTCCATTTAAGAATAGCCATGGCCTGGGAAGTAGTGTAATAATGAGTAATACTTGCCCATGGCCACATCCAAGGATTCATAAGTTCCCTATTTCCATCCTTGGATTTGCCTTATCAAGTTGGACACTTGGGAGTATGTCTGATACTTATAATTGATTAATTCAAGCTTTGCACTCCACCTTTGAATGAATTCTAGTTCCAAGGACTGATACCAAATTTTAGCTTCTTTAATTAGTGTTCTTGGGAATAGCTTCAATTTCTACCATTCATTTTCAACGTTCTATAAGGGATAAGCATTGTGGAAACCTTGTAAGTGGTTTTGAGGATTTGAATTATATCCCCATTCAAATGTAAGGATATTATTCATATCCAACCATTTGATCTAGCTGTCCTTCATGTGCCTTGTTAGGATCCTAATAGCCTTCGAAATGTTTAATATGTTCCTTGTAGCAAATAGGGGCTAATCATAGTCATAACATTCCTTGTGGTCCCTATCATGGTCATGATACCTATGATGGGCCTTGAAATCCCATCTTTCTCTATGATGATCCTCCCTTGCTTACCTATTCCCATTGTCTTTATTGTCCTAGCAAAATCTACAATCATCTCTATCTTGCTAGTCACCTCCATCATGGTTTCTATAGCTTTGATTAAAGTTAGAGAAGCAAGATGATGAGGATAATAAAGATGAAGAGGAAGGAGAGCTAGCATCAAAAAAGTGTCCACTACTCCCTCTTCTTTTGTCCTTACCCTGATCATCATGTGTGTCCTTTTCATGGTGCTTATCATTGCTCCCACCTTGCATCCCTTATTTCAAGGCCTCTTTGCCTTGTGATCCACTCTTCCTAGAACTAGGGTTGTCTATAGTGGATTGTAGATACCAATTGAGGGCCTTCTCATCCAAGAGGAAAGAAAAGTCTATGTATTAGAAGGTTCCTATAAAGGATACCTCTCCTTACTTGCGAGTTTGCAGGTACAAGTGGTAGGAGCCATTTTGCCTTTGAAAGCCTCATGTTGTGCTTCCATCTACTAATCTTTCTTCTTTTGTGCCTCTGTGGGATGATAATCCTGATAGTCATGATCTTGCACTTCATACTCAACATTAAGGCCTACAATGCCCAATTTGGTGAGGTTGTTGAGTAGCATTGTAGGAATAGATTAGTCAGAGGGAAACATGATGTTACCCTCCATGTTCTTGCACCATAATTATTCATCCTAGTTTAGCATGAAGGTGAAGTCCAAAGTGTAGTCATTCAGATGAGTATAGATCACCTTAAACTATTGGGGCACAGGTCATTTTTGGCCTTCTTGGCTTGGATTGGAATTGACTAGGAATGGTGGCAGAGGGTCTTCCCTACAAGAAGAAGCCATATTAGTGTTTGGGAAATGATGTGAATTTACTATTATTTCTTATTTCAATTATTTTTAATGTTGAGATCCTTTACAATGATGTTATATGTTTTTGCTATCTTGTCTATGTAGCATACTTTAGCTACTTAGAGTCCCTGAAAATGGTGTCAATGATGAGCAATGGGTACCCCTTTTGCCCAACCATACAAATCATGAGCATTCACATGTAATCCAAGTGAATTCCATGGAATTTAGCTCTCCAAGTATTCCATATCCAAGATAGTGAGTTTAACATCATTATTTTTGTCTTCTTCGTTACACTTATGTATACGCAAGTGTATGGTTAAGTGTAACTAAGGCACATGATTTGTATAGTTTTATATTTTTATCTATTTTATTCTAAGTGTAAATTAAAGTAATTAAGTGCTAATTAATCTAATAACTATCTCATGCATTAAGCTAATCCCAACATAAGCATCCAGTCCCAACTACTGTACACATCTTGAATACGTCACAACACTGCTAGGTTACCAATTACAAGCACTACTGGGATTACCAAGCATTAACATATGATCAAGGTGGATGTACTTATGTGTATTAATTATTCATACTTAATTATTTAATTAAGTACATGGAAATAAATTTCATAAATAATAAAGTACATTAAACTAGACATTATGCTAATTCCAAATGTTGCAAGGTTTATCAAGAAGTTCATATTTATTATTATCACACCGAATTGTTGAGGTACATCAGTGTTTGAATAAAAATCCATATAATTCTTGACACCTATTGTGGATAATTAGAAACTAGTCTAACTATTGGGAAAGTAAACTGTAAGAACTTCATTAAGCTACTAAATGATCGATGTCATAAATGTGGTGGGTACGTGAATTTACATAGGTAGACCTTGACACTCCATTGATGCATATGTGTTTATGCATCTCCCCATGCATCGATGGCTACACATCGACATGGATGCATCAATTGGTATGCATCAATGTAGATGCATTAACAAGTACATGTTGATGATGATGCATCGATGCATGCTCATCAACACGATCCAGAAGATGATTCATCATGATTTATAGGAAACATTTGGGGCCATACTTTTAGGAGATTTAGAAATTCATTTCCCATGGTAAAAAATAAGAAATGTAAGCAAAATAAAGGTGAGTTGGAAAAAAAATAAATTACATCTAGCCATCAACTCAAGAAAATAATTTTTTCTTGACTTTTAAAACTTTGGTCTTCATGCACATAGTGGCATTGTGCACTAGTATTAATAGTCCCTTCTTTGGTGTATACTTAATTCTTCTAATTCCTTCATTATTATTTTATTATTGCCTATATTGTTAGAAAAGTGTTCATGCCTATAATGAAAAATAAGTTTGGTGAGTAAGTGATGAGTAGTGAGTACCCCCTACATCCACCCATATAAATCATGATAGTTCATGCACAATCCAATCGAATTCTATGGATGGAACTAGTGTGGCATCTAAATTGTTAGGCATTGATCACAATTTGTTGTCTTCCCACTTAGACTAGTGGTAACTTTGTCATGTATGATTTAGTTCAAAGTAAAGCATATAATTTTTTATAGATTTTATATTTTATTTGATTTATCCTAAGTACAAAATAAAGTAATTAAGTATTAATTAATCTAATAAATTATCTAATGCCCTAGGCCATTTCCTAACATAAGCATCTAGGCCCATTTTCCATACACATCCTATTCTTGTTATGATGCTACTTGGTTACGAAGTGTTAGGCTATTAGGCGAACCAAGTGATAACACTGCTAGGATTACCAAGCATTACCAGGTTACTTGAAGTGGTCATACTTATGTGTATTTAATTAACTATCCCAAGGGTGATGAGTGTCCATTCCTAGCTTGCCATACACATCCTGAACTCACATATCCACTACTAGGATTACCAAGAATTATGCTATAGGGTGAACCAAGTAATAACATTGTTGGGATTACCATGTGCATATATGTTTACACTTGAAACTACTCACACTCATTTTATCAATTTATTAATGTACATAGAAATGTAAATATTAACTAATTACAAGAAAAGTAAATTGCATTAAAGAAAACATCATTCTATTCCAAGTGCTGCAAGGAGTGTTAAGAATCTTGTCTTTATTACCAATCATATCAATGTGTTCAGGTACAAGATGCTCAAATAAAGAGCCATAAAATCCTCGAGATCCTACTATGAGGACTTAGAAAATATTCTAACTCTCATAGAAATAAATTGCAAGATTTTGGCTACACTACTTACTATAAAATGCTAAATATATAGTGGGTGCTAGCATAGTTATAGGCAAATATAGGTATTGCATCGATGGGTACACGTTAATGCATTTAGCTACATCGATGGGGATGCATGAACAGGTACATGTCAATGGGGCTATGACAATGCATCAAAGCATTGTTTGCAAATGCATCCTTTTATTTTCATCTACACATGATGACACATCTAAGATGCATCAACGAGCACACATTGATCAGCACACATTGATGGCAAAGTGTCAATGAAACCCATTCATGATTCATTAGTAAGTTTGTCAATTCTTTATTAATATTCATATGAATTAGTTTGATATTATCCTTCCTTCATTATTTCTTGAAGAACATATTCAGTTAAGAGTTATATGATTGAAGTATTGCCATAATATAAATTAATAAAAATATGTATATGGACAACAAAATGGTCTATGAGTTTCTTTATCTAAAGAATATATTGAAAACATTATGTCATGGCCAACTAGATTTCTTTTACATTAACTTCTCTAAGAATCCCAATAAGGTCCCTGTAGTGTTTCTTAACCTCTTCAAACTTTAGGACCTCATTCTTCTAAGAAGCTATATCAATGTCCATTTTCTAGCGAAGAACTTGGACCTCCTTCATTAAGAGATTTTTGTTTTTAGAAACCAACCTTCTCAAGTCCATATCTAGCTTGGCAAGTTACTCTTGTTGTTGTTGCACAACTTCCATCATTTGATCTTTTTGTATCTCAACATTTTGTAGGTGGTAGATGGCTATGGTCAGAGTTAGGTTCTCCTTGCAAACCTTTGACAAGTCCTGCTTGGTGTTGTAGGCCAAGGCCTCTAATAGGGACACGTTAAAGATCATGGTCTCCTTTACATTCTTAGCCTCCTTCAATTTATTTTGAAGTTATAAAAAAGCTTCATCCCTTATTACTGCCTGGCTAAGAACAATGGGATTAACTAATTGGCCTCTTAATTTTACAACCTTAGCAACCAATCATCTATATTTAGATGTGGTTGCCTCAAGGTGGGCATTGGTGCTTATGATCTTGCCCTTAGATTCCAGTAGTTCTAACTAGGTGGCAGTGATATCATTCGAAAGATCAAAGATCTCTAGAAGCAGTTGCTTGACTCCCACCAATGAGTCTAGTACCTCCTTATGCTGGGCTACACTTAGCCTCCTACTTGCTTCTATAGTTGTATACATGTCTCTTAGTGCAATAATGCCTAATACAGTAGCTGCAGAAGTGTTTAGTGCCTCTGTGACATGATTAGCCATCACCTTTGTTGCTGTTTCCTACCCTTGATGTTGCATCACCAAGACAGTTTCTCCCTCACCTTCCTCCAAGTGGATTGAGAAATAGGCAATGTTCCCAAAGATCTCTAGGAATTGCTACTATCCTAGAAGGGACACTATCACTTTCTGGGTGCTTGGATTTGAGCACACAAGTGCCTACATTCTTTGGGTAGAGAACATGGACATAGTCTCTTCCAGCTAGCTAATAGTTCTAGTTACTTCATTCAAATGGCTCATAGTTGGCTAGTAGGCTGATGGATCCCCACCACTTTTTCCTGCCTATTCTTACTACAGGAACTACTCACAAAGCTTACACATGCAGTCAATGGTAGTGCGAACCTCTAACATTGTTTCTTGAGTAGGTGGTGGTGGTCGTGGTTTCTCCTCTTCGTATAACATAGGTTGTTGGCCCTTCCTCCTTTAGGTCACTTAACCCTTGGTTGGAACAATCCTCCTTCTTATAGTCTCTTAGGTCTCGGTGCCATCTGTAAGCACAACATAGCCAAGGATTAGCATTTTATGTGTAACTTAGAGACTCTTATACCTTGTCTCCTTTGATCAATTACACTTAGGCTAAGTTGTGATTATGGTGGATGGATTATTTCAATGTGATTTTATTATTATTTTATTTTAATAGCTACTATTTTTTGGTGAGGTTTAACTTATGTGGATGAGTGATATTTACTATTATTTTATTAGTTAAACCCTATGGGAATCCGAAATTTTTTTGAAAAATTATCTATCAAAAACTTATGGTTTGTAGTCCCCATGATAGAAAGCTCACCTTTGGTAGTGGCAGGATTTAAGAATGGAGTGAATCAAATAAGCAGTTTGAAAGTTATGGCTTTGGGAAGGCTCTAGGCTCTAAAAATTGCAAAAGCACCCTTGGCATTCAGAGGAAGCTAAAAAAGCCTAGAATAAGATGAAATGCTTGAATAGGTTTAGAAATAGGCATAGAAAAGGAGATTTCTTAGATATTATTTATCAAGGATAGTAAAAACTAGATGTAATCATGGTGGAATTCATAAGTTTCAAAAGCAAAATGCCCAAGGAATAAAAAACTTAATCATCCCAACCAAGGAGTATGCAAATGGATCCTTCCCATAGTAGGTTCATGCCTTTAATGCCATTGCATGCCCTCAAACCAAGGAGTCTATGGGCCCCATAGATGACTAATGGTCATGGATTATTAAGAACTGAACCATCAAAGACACCATTAAAGAATTCCGACCATCTCAAAATAAACACATTGAAATAATCATGAGAAGAGGCAGTGAGGTGGTCGATGGAGAACATAGGTGGATAAGAGAGAGTATGGAATGCAGTTCCACATTATGGTTACATGAAGTCCCTTATGTAGCATGTAATTATCATGACCTGAGAGCTTCCTCCCCTAGTCAAAATCAAGACCAATCACCTCCAATGACTTTGCATTGGCACCTTAGACCATTCCACCCCCAAGTTATAAGCACATCCTCACAAATGACTCACCAATCTAAAGGGAGAAGAAAAGAGAAGAATGCAGTGAAAAGGACCTTAGTTAGAGGGGTGCCTTTAGGCATGCGTAACATGTCTTTCTAGCCCCATAACTAGTGCTTGTAGCCTGTTCTTGTGTCTAAGGGGTATGCTTTGAATTCTCATTTTTTTCTCATCATTTTTAATGTATTTTTTTGTTTTTGTTGTTTTTTTCCTTTTTTTGGCCAATGGAAACCACATCATGCAAAGACATTACTTCGTGTTTATTGGTTAATGTAGGAATGGTGAAGGGTCCATGGAAATACTCATTCACCCCATATCATATGTAGGTACAAAAGGTGAAAAATCCCCTTGAAGTTACTGCCTTATTCATCCAATTAATTTGTCCCAAGTTTGGAAAGTACCAAGGTCACAAGTTCATTATAAGTTGTTATTTAAGGAGGGACCTCATATTTCCAAAATGAGGAGACATCATAGAGTTGTGTGGATTAGTAGATGACGTGGACTCATTACTTATTATCATGAAAAGAATCAACGTTCCTTTTATTAATGTTAAAATTCTAAGATGGAATCCAATCATTTGCAATCGAGTAAATAGTATGTTACAAACCATCATCAATTAGCAGCTATAGTTGGCACCAAAGTACAGATGGTAACAAAAAAATAAAGAAACATAAGAAAAATTCATATAAAGAAAAATATTTTAAAATTGTAAAATACCAAATGGAAAATGTACTAAAGATGATGTAAAACAAAAAAGTAAAAATGCACTTATTAGTTCTTGATTCAAATTGAAGCATCTTCCCCATGACTAAACTCATGGCCATGATAAGAACTAGTAAGTGGATTGGATGTTTCCATGAATTTTCCTCATTTTTGAGCCATTAGATGTCTTTAGTTTAGTGGCTACTATGTAGACTTGACTTGGCACACACATTTGTTCCTTAAATTGATTATGGGTTGGTATAGGAATCATGTTAGCACTTTGAACTTTCAACCCATAGTTGCATCCTTTATCATTATTGGTAATGAATGGAATTTTCTATCTCTCCAAAATGATAAGTTCATCCTTTAGGTTTTTTGTTGGAGTGGTAAGGGTTGTTGGCTCTTGCATCAGATTTTGAGACATTGTTGTTGTGAGGAAGGGTGCTACACATGATTGATCTTGTGCTAGTTTTGATGAGCTAGCAAGTCTATGAGTCTTGTTTATGCATGTAGAAACTATCTTGAAGAAAGGATGCTTCTAAAGTATTTGCTGAGATCAACTAGTTGATCATTTATTTGTATGTTCACATCATAAGTGGAATTCTTCTATGGAGGTTGTGGTGCCCATCCTTCCTGTGTTGTTATTGTTGGTGATACCTGTTGGGGGAAAATGTAAGAGTATGTAGGATATGACAAAGGATAAGAAGTATGAGATGGTGATCTTACAAGAGATGAGGGTTGATGATACTAGAGAGAGTGGTAGTAGTGATTTGAGGTAGGAGAAGTAGAACTAGTTAGAGAAATAGGTTGTTGAACATAGTATCCATACAGGTTTGGCTAGAAATATGTGTATTGCTAGTTTGTTGATGGCATCCCCCATGACTATGGGTTTTGCCACTATGGTTAATAGTATTTTTGAGGTTGATAAGAAGTCCCACTAGAATCGTATGGTTGGTTGTAGGACTATTTATAATTACCCTATGAATAAGGTAATCTCCTAGGCTTTTACTTTTCAATAAATTTAGGATTTAAAGCAAAGGCTCCAAACTCTTGTAGATGTAACATAACTAGGCAATGGTCCTTTGGATGTTCATATTGGTAGATGTCACATCCATCATCCTCTTCTATATTTAAGTTTGTAACCTCTTTTACTATAGCCATCTTCCATTTTTTTTCAGTAAGTGTTCCTACTTGTTTCATTGTTTTATTTTCTCTTCTTGTCTTGATCAGTTGATCCTTGTTGCTTTACCTTCTCCTCTATGATTTTCAAGTAACTTGCAAATTTTTTACTCATCAACTCCCACATCTTATCTAACCTTGACTTAATCTCAATAATAAGCTTTTGCATTAGCAAAGTTTGTTGTGGAATCAACTCCTCAATAGTTGCCTCCTTTTCTTAATGGGTTGGATTCCAGTCATATCCCTCTACGCTCTTACTTTTACATAACTTCCCTTCTTATTTTGCCACTTTTTCTATTAGCCTTTGTATCTAATGGACTCTCAATTCTAATAATTACCCTTGGGCATAGGTCCTAAGGATCCCTCTAGGTTTGGTACAAATCCCATCTACGACGTGGAGAAGTTGCACTTTGTAAGAAAAACCATGATCTGGACATCTATATAGCAAAGAATGGTACTAGTCCAAGGCCATATCCAAGGATTCATAATGCCCTTACTTTTATCCTTAGATTTTTTTTCTTAAGTTGGATACTTTCTCATAGGTTTGGTAGTTCTCATTGAAAAGCTATAGCATTGTTGACAACTGGTGGATTGAATCTGGTTTCAACAATCTATACCAACTTTCATCTTCTTCTATCAGTGTCCTAGGGAAGTGCTTAAACTTTTGTCACTCACTCTCAATGTTCTACAAGGCACAGGCATCATGGAAGGCTAGTAAATATTGTTGTGGATTAGAATTATAACCTTTTTCAAATTTAGGAATGTTAATCATATCAAGCATTTTGATACAACTTTTTCTTTGATGCCTGTGGGGTATTCTAACTACCTCCATTATATGTGTCATGCTCCTAGTAGCCAACAAAGTTCCATCATCATTAGACATGTCATGATGATAATTTCTATTTCTAGTTGTCTGATTATGATGATTTTGTTCATGATCACACTAATAATCTCATCTATTTCTACTTCTATATTCATCTTGATCCCTATTTCTATACCTACGTTCATATTCATTAGAACTAAACATGAAAGAGGAAGAGGAAGATGGTGAACTAGGAGAATTGCCATGGCTCATATATCTCCCCCTCTGGTCCCTTGACATATCCTTTCTAAGTTTAGAGGAGGTCCTAGATCTTGAGGCCCTCGTTCTAGGACTTGTTCCATCCCCTCTAGGATTTTTTGCCTCAGTTGAAAATAGTCTTTGAGTGTAGTAAGGGTCTAAGTGAGCATACAAGACCTTTGTATTTATTAAGTCACCCCAATTCTCTTCACTATAGATCCTATCATTCCTCTTATCAAAGTTTTCATCATGTGATGCATTCTTGGTTCTATTTGAAGGAGACATGTTTTATTTGGTAACATGTGTATCTTAAAATATTAATATTTTTTAAAAGATAAATCATTAATACCTTTACAGTGATCATTTATAATATAAATAATCTAGATAACTAGCACCATCCCTAGCAACGGTGCCAATGATGAGTAGCAAGTACCCCCTACATCCAACCATATGAATCATGAGCATTCACAAGAAATTTGGTCGAATTTCATGGATGGAATTAATGTGGCATCTAGATTGTTAGGTGTTGATCATAGTTCACTATCTTCCCACTTGAACTAGTGGTAGCTTTGTCTCATATGATTTAGTTCAAAGTGAGGCATATGATTTTTATATATTTTATATTTTATTTGATTTATACTAAGTGTGAAATAAAGGAATTAAGTATTAATTAACTTAATAAATTATCTAATGCCCTAGGCTATTTCCTAACATAAGCATCTAGGCCCACCTTCCATACACATTCTGATCTCGTTATGATGCTACTTGGTTACCAAGGGTTAGGATACTAGGCAAACCAAGCGATAACACTGATAGGATTACTAAGAATTAATGGGATGTTTGAGGTGGTCATACTTATGTGTATTTAATTAACTATCTTACGAGTGATGAGTGTTTGTTCCCAACTTGTCATAAACATCCTAAACTCACATATCCACTATTAGGATTACCAAGTGTTATGTTACAGGGTGAACTAAGAAATAACGATGCTGGGATTACCATGTGTATACATGTTTATGTTCAAACTTGGTTATGCTCATTTTGTCAATTAATTAACGTAAATAGAAACATAAATATTAACTAAGTATAGAAAAAGTAAATTACATTAAATAAAATACTATTCTATTCCAAGTGTTGCAAGGGATGTTAAGAATCTTGTCTTTATTACTGATCACATCAATGTGTTCAGGTATAAGATGCTCAAATAAAGAGCCATACAATCCTTAAGATCCTACTATAGGGACTTAGAAAATATTCTAACTCTCACAAAAATAAAATGCAAGAGTTTGGCTACACAATTGACTATACTATGCCAAATACATGGTATGTGCTTGCATATTTATAGGGATATATAGGTATTATGTTAATCGGTATGCATTAAAGCATTTAGTGGCATCGATAGGTATGTGTCGACAGGGCTACGATAATGCATTGAAGATGTGTTGCCCCCAAATGTATCGTCTTATTTTCATCTACACACATAAATGGTGCACTTAAGATGTGTTGACAAGCATGTGTCGATGGGTACACATTGACGAGTATGCATTGACAAGTATGCATCAACACAACCCATTCATGATTCATCAGTAAGTTTGCCAATTACTTATTAATATTCACATGTATTAGTTTGATATTGTTCTTCCTTCTTTCTTGCTTGAAGAACATATTCATTTAAGAGTTGTATGGCTGAAGTATTGTCACAATATAAATTAATAGAAAGATGTATATGCACAACAAAATTGTTCATGAGTTTTCTTATCTAAAGAATATATTAAAAAATTATGCCATGGCAATAAATGCTACTTCACAAGTTGAAATATTGATAAGTGTTTTCTTCCTATGCTACTACTAACCACTATTTTTATTGTTCACTAACATGGGTTAAGGAAGGGCCCTCAATTTAGTGAAGTAAATGTTTCTTTAAATAAGATAAATGAATAACATGCATAATGTTGACTATGATACCTTGCCTCATGCAAATTTAGTTAATAGCTTATTGCAAAATAATAATAATAATAATAATAATAAATATAAATGTTGAATTTTTTAAAAAAATTTAATATTTTGGATAGAAATCCTATTTCTACCATGGTTTTTCATTTTCACATCACAAATGTTGCTTGCAATACAAAGAAGGTTTATTATTTTGTAATGCAAAAAGGTTTATGTACCAGCTTACAAGGATGACTTATATTAAATTTAATTTAAGAAATTCATTATTTTATTTAAATTAAAATATTAAAAAAATTAAAATGATATTAAAAAGGTCACATTTGTCACGATATCACCACTACAAGTAAAGACTCTTGATTTGAAAGATCCAAAACATGGGTTTGATTTCGATGGGCAATGTTGAGTTATAAAGTTCTAGTTGGACTATTTATCCTCAGGTGTACCTCTATTACAATTATTTTAGGATTCCAATACAACATTAGCACTACAATTATTATGAACCTAACTATAAGATTTTCAATTATCTTCATAGGATCCTAATCATTCATATGACTAATTTGAAAGCAAATTATCTTATTTTCATTGAAAGGCCAACTACCAATGGTGAATCCGACATGATAAATAATATTAAATAATACTCTATCCATAATGTTACAGGGTCACATTGAATAATAATAAAAAATATTAAATAATATCCTATTTATAATATTTTACAAGTTCACATTCGATAACACTAAAGAATATTCCATCGACAATCCTATAGAAAACCTATCATGTAACATTAAATAATATTTAGTCTAAAACTTGTAAGTAATTTGTGCATATTTTAACCTTTTGAAAAATGAAAGAATTCTGAATAAAAAATAAATTTTTTTTTTACCATGAGTCATGATGATCTTTCATGATAGTCTCGCAAGTTGTAAATTTTTTTTATTTTATGAATAGACCACAAGTTTTGTTCAATTATCATAAGTCATGGTGAAGCTATGGTTGGCAATAGGTTATGCAAATTTCTACCATAAGTGGCAGTTTACTCATGGTATAATAATTGAATAGACAATAAGTCATGGTATTATAGATTGAGAATACCATGAGTCATGTTGTGTAGAAAATTCTTATTTTGGTATATTTTGAGCTTAAATATGAATGCGAATTGAATGGATGATGTTGCCTAGAGGTGTAGATGAAACTAAGATGGTACTACAAATAAATTAGTTATGAATTTTGATAAAAATTAATTGAGGAATTTGATGATGAATCTTAATCTTCATACTCAAGCACTTTTGAAAGGTAAGATGAAAATCTTGGTTTGAAATAAAGTTTATTAGAATTAATGATAGTAATGATAATTAATAACCTAAATGTTAACTTAATTTGATGAATTAATATTGAAAACTAGTTTAGGAATGAGAGATGATTTGTTGATAAAGAGATACAAGAGTTTTGTGGAATTTGAATAGCTGTAAAAACTAAATAATTTTTGAAGAAAATTTGTAACCAATTCTTTATTGAAGAAAAACTGATAATGACATTTATGTATGGCCTTATAATTTATAAGAAATATTTGGGGCCATACTTAGGAAAATTAAAAAGTCATTACCCATGGTAAAAGGTAAGAAACATAAGCTAAATGAAAGTGACTTGGAACAAAAATAAATTACATTCATCAATCAACTCAAGAAAATAAAAGAATTTTTGACTTTAAAAACTTTGGTCTTCATGCACATGGTGCCATTGTGCACTAGTATTGTGACAAAGGTACTCATGCCTGTAATGAAGAAGAGGTTTAGTGAGTAAGTCTACTAGTTATATATTAGTATCCATATGTATTAGTTTGATATTATCCTCCTTTCCTTCATGCCTAGAGAACTTACTCATTTAAGAGTTGTATAGTTAAAGTGTTATCACAATATAAATTAACATGAAGATCTACATGAACACCGAAATGGTTCATAAGTTTCTTTATCTAAAGAATATGTTTGGAACATTATTTATCTAAAGAATATGTTTAGAACATTCTTTATCTAAAGAATATGTTTGGCAATAAATTTTACTTCACAAGTTGAAATATTGATAGGTGCTTTCTTCTAATGCTACTACTAACCACTATTTTTATTATTCATTGACATGAATTAGGCAAGGGTCTTGAAGTTACTTGGTAGAGGAGTTGGATCCGGTGCCTGAACCATAACTTTAAGATAGTATGAAGCAAGAGTCATTTTTGCATCATCCAACAAAATGACAAATATATTTCTTTATCATTGACCTCTTCAAAGGCCATGTATGTAGGGCTGACAACATGACAATTTTGTGCTTGAATTTCACATGCAGCATCATGGAAGGCTTTCTAGATATATTTGGAATAGTATTTAGTGCAATTGATCCCAAAAAATATAAAGTGATGCAACTTTGAAAAAGATTCATGGACTTCAATGCTGGACCTATCCTTTAAATGGACTCCAATGGTATTCACACCATTTCCATCTGTAAATTTCTACTAGTATATACTCCATATGTGATTAGTTGCACAAATAAAATTCATTGTAAGTACACAATGAAGACTTTAAGATTACCTTCAATGATGGAGAGATAAAATGTCCAATGATGGATTATGTTACATATGGTTTTAACTAAGTTAATTAATTTAGATTTTAAATTAAGATAGTTTTGCATCAAAATTAATGATTATCTATTAAGTGTCATCATTTGGAGTGTTTTTTTTTTATGAAAATTTTTAAAAAGTTTTTAAGTAGTTGTTTTAAGATTACTCAAACCTAAGCATTATTATCCAACAAATTGACACTATACAAAAACTAAAATTAGGTATTTTATTATGTCTAAACATGTATATATATATATATATATATATTGAAATTGAAGTTTTATTATGCAAGACCATAGGATCTATTGAACAAATATTACATTTTCATGAAAAGTAAAGATAGATTATACAAATTGACTAAGCACTAATGGAGGCATCACAAATAAGTTATAAAAGTTTCTTTTCTATAACATTATGACATTGTCTTAAACAAGTAGTTACAATACAAAAAGGGAATACATGCAACTTATTTTCAAAGGCTCTTAATCGACACAATGTACACAAGTGCTCTTCTTGGGGAAGTTAAATCCATCTTTCAGTTTCAATTTGAAGATGATGTGAACTTAAGTGAAGCTTATTAATAGTATTCCAATACTTGATTAGAATAATAGCTAAGAGATAGTGAACTTCCTACATCTAATTTATTAAATTTAATATGAAGTAAATAAAATTAGTACTATGGCTCCCAATGATGATCCTTATGTGATGTAAATAAATTTTTTTTTTGTCTTCTATATTACATGACATCCATGTTAAGACCTTTTATTTGACTAGCTAGTAAATATGCTTAGAATTTTTTTGCACATGCTTCCAAGAGATATTTTATTTTCTTAACCATTATATTTCCTAAATATACCAATCATGGTCTCATGAATCCTCAAGAACTACTTTAGAGAATTTGTCTTGCCATGAGATATGCAAGCTATGAGTGTATATAATAAATTGGCACAAGGCTTCTACTTCTAAAGGTAATAAATCATAATCACATCATAATAACATTGAGTAAGGTATTTGTATCTTCACCTTTAACTCATTGACAAGTTTTTTTTGCACTCTTTCAATATCTTTTTGATGAATCGTGGTTTTCTAGGCCCTAATATCAAGTACGCAATATCGGATACATGATATTGTATCTTGGATATGATATCATATACATGATATCGTGATGCCTACGTTAGCCTATAAATATAGCACTCAAGCATAGAGGAAAGGAGTCTATTTGTTAATCTTTAGTCAGTTTTTAGTTTTTAGTTCTTATAGTCAGTTTTAGTGTTCTTTCCAAGTGCATGTCCATAGTATGATGCTTGTAATTATACAGAACCTTTGTTCAAGCGTAACATACTTGGACACACACAAAATTGGCAATAAAGATCAAGATTACTCCATCATTGCAACATTCACTTAGCTTTTAATTTGTTTTAATTATTTATTATTTATTATTGTTCTCTTAGTTAATATTTCTTTTATTGTCATTTACTATTCTTGTTGTTAACGTGGAATGAGTATGCCTTAATCACAAACATTTAAGTGTAACTACATGGTAACCCAGTAGCATATCGAGTAGTGCTTCAAGTAATGTGCACTTGGTAATCCTAGAAGTAGTCCATGAAGTTCAAGATGTGCATAGATGATTAGGGATGGATGCTCATCACACTTAGGCTAGCTTAGATCTTATTTTCTATTGCCCATTAGCTTAATTGAGTTACCTCTCATTGTCCTTAGGAGTAGCATAGTAGTAGGCATTACATCATACACCTCACTCTAGACTAAACCATACATGACAAAGCAAATACTAGTCTAGGTGAAAAGACAACAAACTATGATCAATGTATAACTGTCTAGGTGCCACAACTAGTCCATCCACAGAGTTCGACTGAATTGTGTGTACATGCTCATATTTGTATGGTTAAGCATAGGGGTACCTTGCTACTCATCATTGGCACCATTGCTAAGGATGGTGCTAGTTATCTAGATTAGTTATATCATATAAGATCATTGTAACAAGGTATTAACAATATATCTATTAAAAAAAGAAATTAAATTCAATTAAGTTACATCTAGCAAGATAATTCATTAGAGAACTAATGAAATTTATGATGAAGAAGAAGTTTGAAGTACTCAATATTATGCAAGAGTTTCATATGTTCATAGACATCCCAACAATACTCAGGGACTTTTGTCATCCAACACAAACACCTTTAGTGAAGATGAGACATCTCCTAGAATGAGGGGGGCCTATAAGGCCTAGGACCTTCTCAATGGTTAGCAAGAGTACTTCAGGGGATGATTGGGAGACTTACAAAAGTCATGACGAGTCTTCTAGTTCCCTTTCTTCCTTTTCTCTTTCAACGTCAGGTTGTGACATGAATGGCTATTCCTTAAGGGGTCAGCGTAGAAATAAAAATCAAACCCATTGGAAAAATTAGGAATGCCAACATGAACCCAACTCATGAACTCATGACCTATTTAGTGATGATGAACCCTTGCTAGCCACTAAGAGCCTAATGCATATAATAGAGGCCATTCAAATATCTTGTAGGAATCGCAAGGAAATCTGTCTACCCAAGCTTGATTTAAACAACTTTTCTAAGTTCTCAGGAGGCTATGATTTAGATTCACAACATCATTTACAAGCCTTCTATGATGCCTATGTATGGAACAATGTTGAGAATGGGTGGGAAAGGCTTAAGCTCTTCCCTATGACACTCGTTGCTCAAGCAAAAAGTGTGGTACAGGTCTTTAAAACCAAATTCAATTCACCGTTGGCCTACAATGGTAAACCTTTTCAATGAAAGATATCAAACTTGTGCAAGAGTGTCGACCTTGAGGAGACAAATCCAAGAGTGGAAATAAGGAAAACATGAACCCTTGGACATGGCCTTAGAAAGATATTACTCTTTGCTAAACAAATGCCCAAGCCATGGGTTCTCTGAGGAAAGGCTAATGTATCACATCATGGATGGGCTTCATAATGAAACAAGGGAGACCCTAGGGATGTATGCCCCAGGTCAACTATATGAACTACGAACCCACCAATTCTAAGAGCTTATTAAACAGGTAGCAAAAGAAGAAGGAGAAATAGCCAAATGCGAGAATGTTAAAAAATCTCAACAAAACCAAACTCTTGACATAACAAAGGTCCATAATTATGAAGAGGAGAAATCAACTCACCTCGAGGGGGTGAAACCATTCCCACCTTTGCTAATACTAAAATCACTAGTTGAAATTAAGGCAAAGATCAACGAGATGATGGAGTGGGTACATGAAAAATGTGGAGAATATGTAGATATTATTAGAGGGAGGCCCATGTAAGATAACATTGACAACCAAAACAAACAAAGGATACCAAACCTAGAAACAGGATAGAACACCATTCGATAATTGAAAAGAAGGGCTAAAGAAAATAAGAATAGGGGCTTAACTGCAAATCATAAGTATCAATGCAATGTTTTCCTATACAATCACCCATAAGGCTAATGCCTAATCTTGTCACATCTACATGAGCATTGGGGAAACATGTCACATCTAGATTTTGTATAGAAGTACTATGCTCAACCATAGTGGCAAAACTCCCTATCATGAGGGAGGCCATTGCTAGACTGGCCACACCCTTCGTATCACCCAAAACCAAGTGCTTATTATGTTCAGCGCCCTGTTTCTCTAACTGGATCAACATCCTCTACTTCACCTTGTTGTTATCACTCTTCCAAGTATCATCAAACCATGTCCTCTTCTACAGGATCACCACCTCATGTTCCTTACACTCCTCACTCTCAATATTCTCCTCCTTCACCTCCTTCTACATTGTCACCAGTTGTACTAGAAGGTTTTGCACCATAACACCAACCAACAAACATTACTTTTGCTGCTATTGTCAAAAATAGTGGGAGTCCTCCATAATGTCTGAAGTGTCCTTTCTTTAGGCATGGTTGTAGAAAGAAGCAACATGGTTCTGAAACCATTGCATCCTCCAACTCAACACAAGCCCAACACTGTGATGCACCTTCCTCTTCAAACTTAACACCTCCTATTACCTTATCTAGGCCACCAATCAATACTCCAACAACCATGTGGCCCAATGAATCTAACAACATGAGGAGACATATTGAACCTTGCATATTGTCCTATGGTCATGGGTGCCATAGTGGGTTAGCTTCTTATCACATGACCACATCTTATAATCTTCCCCACTATGCCTACTTTAATTAAGTGTGTGGACCCTAATTTGGGTACGTTCCTGCCACTATACCAAAAGACACCTAGTGGTTTGGATATGACCAGACCCCAATATTTCCAACATGTGTGGATCCTAACTTTCCATTTATTGATTCTCACCACGATCAAAGGTTTAGTCATGGGGGATATCCCCAATTATAACAAGTAGAATTAGTAAATGTTTTTCCTTTTCTTTGGTTTTACAATTTTTAATTTTTTAATTTTTTGTTTTCTAATTTCTTATTTTCCAATTTGTCATTTTATGGGTAATCTCATCTATGAATAAAATACTCATGTAACCTGTTGATTGAGGTGTTTTTCTATGTTATCAAGTCACAAGTGACTAATTATTTGGACAATGAGCCAACTACATCCATCCACCCATTCTATTAATAAGAGGTTCTTGCTCTAGGGATGATGATATTATTGTTATCATCAATAATTAAAGTAACTATGTACTCATTATGCCCAAAGCAAAGAGTGAAAAACTATGAGGGAATGAAAAGTGTGTGACATCAAGGGAACTTATGGATTCTCTTTGGTGACATCTATATGTGATCTTATGTAGCTTGGTTGTACTAATATCCTTGTAGATCTAATGAACAATGGAAGTAAGAGTGGTGATGAGTGGCGAGGTACCCCTACACTTAACCATACGAATACGAGCGTGCACGTGCGATCCGGTCGAACTCCGCAGACTAAATGCCTTAACGCCACAAGAAACACTTGGGGTTAATCATTCGTTGTCTTCCCAGGCTTGCTTGTATGTGTCACGGTGTATGGTTAAGCAAGTCTAAGGTATATGATTTTTTTGGTATTTTCAAGTTTATCTTCTAAGCTATGAGGGAAAGGTTGAGAAACTAACTAACTCTAACTAATGTCCTAAGTCTAAATTAACTAGCGTCAGCATCCGTTCCCACTTACTGGACACACCCTGAACTATGCAACTGTGGCTACCAAAAACTAATCATTACTGGGATCACCACACGTAATGCAAGTGCTCGAAGTGGTCGTACTGAGGCACCTATTTAGCCTAAGTGTGATAAGCAGCCGATTCCTTAGCTAGCTGTACAAACCCGTGGGTGCTCGTAACTAAGTCGTACTTATCACACG
>MNCI01017238.1:425744-435992 GCA_015680685.1 Gnetum montanum | reverse complement strand
TTGATCTTATGTTCTGATACCCTTCCTCCTCACCATCGTTAGGAGGGGAAACATCCTTTGCTAAAGAACCCATGACAAGGGGTTCCTCATCTTTTATTTCGCTAAGGATGTGCGGGGCTTTGCCCTTCAGAAAAGTATGTTGACTCTCCTACCTTAAGTCCTGAATACGTTGGGCATTTGTGGGATGATAATCCCTTGTGTCAAAGTCATCGATAACGTATTCTGCAAATAGTTCTTGCATGCCAATCTGTACCAAGGCACAGAAGAGCATGTTAGGGACTAATCGATCTGGGGGTAACACGATGTTACCTTGCAAATCTCTCCACCGCAGTTGTTCATCTTGATGGAGAACAAAAGTAAAATTAGGATTATACTCATCGGGATGAGTATATGTCATCTTATATTGTTGAGGCACTGGCTGATCTTGGTTATGTTTTTTATGTTGCTGACAGTCTCTAGTATGGTCCTTAGGTGGTGAGTTGCTCTTATGAGAAGAAGGCATTTTTATCGATGTGCTAATTTACTGTATATAATTTTTCTTTNTGAACCGATGCAACTGTGGCTACCAAACGCTAATCATTACTGGGATCACCACACGTAACACACATGCTTGAAGTGGTCGTACTAAGGCACTTAACTAGCCTAAGTGTGATAAGTAGCTAATTCCTTTACTAGTCATACACACCCGTAGGTGCTCGTAGCCAAGTCGTACTTACCCCACGTTCTAGGAGTGAAGGGTGAGAGAACCTAACTAGCCTAAGTGCGATGAGTAGCCGATTCCTTGACTAGCCGTACACACTGGGACTACCACTGGGATTACCAAGTGTAGATCCTGGAATACGCTACTGGGTTACCAAGTAGTCACAATGCTCATAATCAAGTCGTACTCATACTGCATGCAACAAGCAGCCAATTCCTTGACTAGCCGTACACATCCTTAGATGCTCGTAATCAAGTCATACTCGTACCGCATTCTAGGAAAACAATAAATAACAATAAATAAAATCCTATCCATGCACTGCAAGGTTTATCCAATCAAGTTCGTCTTTATTACCGTACACAACTTGTGTTCAGGTACAATGTTGCTTGAATAAAGAGCCGTTCACTCTAGGACTCCTACTGCGGGCACATGGGAAATTAATCTAACTCTGGAGTGATCAAACTGCCAGAGCTTCGCTACTTCTAGCCAAGATGGGAAATGAGGGGAGTGCTGCCTCTTATTTATAGATTTGGCGGCAGACCACGATATCGTGTACGTGATATCGCATGGGATGTGCGGCCGTGATATCGCGTACGCAATGTCGTGGCTTGTCCATATCGCGTTTCATTACTTCTGGATGAAGAACAAGAGTTCTGTACCTTATTTTTCCTAAGGATGGGTTTTCTGAAAAAAAATTCCATGAATTAGTGTATGCTCTCACTCTTGGCCGAATTTATGCTCTCACTCTCAACAATCTCAACAAATTCGGTCAAGGGTGAGAGCATACACTAATTCATGGAATTTTTTTTTTTAGAAAACCCATCCTTAGGAAAAATAAGGTACAGAACTCTTGTTCTTCGTCCAGAAGGCATGAAAATTTGGGTTTTTAAATCTTGTTCTTTGTCCATAAGTCGTGAATTTTTTACTCAAAGAACTTTTTACTTGTAAACTAATAAGATTCTCTTGGCCAATTTATAGATATATATTATAAATATATAACTAAGCTAGTTAACTATAATCATTTGCTTTTCCCAAACCCCTTCTGAATACGCAGCATCCGCCATCGCTAACCACATGTCAAAAGAACTATATATATTTATTTTTTAATTTTTTTCCATAAACTTTTTAATGTTGAAAACGTTTTTTTTTTCTTTTTTCATTTTTAACATTAGCACATTTACATCAATAATTATAAGCATATACATATATCTACCAACATAGATAAATAAATATAAGTAAACATCTATTTAAATTTAAACGAAGAAATAAATATAAACATGTACCTATGTAAATTAGGTGACAAATGTAAACATACACGAAATATTATGTCTAGTTGCTTAATATATGTAAGTCTATATGTAAATAGATATTATTACATGTAAACATTTTTAATATAATATAATTAGTATAGCAAAATATATCATATTTGTATTATTTATGTTTTAAAATTTAAAATATTAAATATACTATAATAATATATTGTATTATTTTAGGTTTTAACTATATTGCACTAATATAAATAACAAATGTTACGTATATATAAAATTATTACATGTACTAATATACAAAAGCGTGTTTAATATCATATCATTATTTTAGTATTTCATCATTTTTATTATAATAGTTAAATACAATTTCTTAACATCTATAATAATTTTTAACTATAAATAATATACATTTGCATCATCACGTAGAAGCAACAGTTATTTTTAACCATTTAAATATTATTTTCATTATTTTTCTTAAAAATTATACATATTAAATATAAAAGAGGAGCAATTGATAATATATTTATTTTTTAAAATTTAAAAATCTTATACCACTTTACATAGCTGAGAGAAAAATCATTGTATGATGCATATAGCATAGAAGCCTAGTTTTTTGAGAGATGATGAAATATCGAAGAGAAAGTACCTTAGGGGTGCACAAAGGTTTTGGCCCCGAGCAGATGAGCATGAGCAAAATTGGGAAAATAATTTGTCTGTAGGGTAGATCAGGCAATGTGGCGAATAGAGGAAGTGACGACAATGGTTTTGGGCAATATGATGGTTTGGTTTCAAACTATATTTCAATTGCAATTGGTTCAACTAGAACTAGGAATGGGGTTGCAAAGAAGAGGGGTTTTTTTAACTTTGAGAATCTAAATAGCCCTAGGGTTTTTATCTTGGAGAGGGTGCTTGAGGTACAACAACAATGTTTTCAATAGATACTTGTCAACATCTTCAATGGAAGGGCTTTTGTGAAGGAGTTGTAGGCATGGGTTGCTAAGGCCTAGTTGGGGGTCATGGTACAAGTGAGTGCTCTACGAGGGAATGCGATGTTGCTAATTTTTGGAGAAGAGAAAGATATGAAGATAGTGGAGTGAGTGATGGCTTGGAGGGTTGGTCGGCTCATGGTGAAGGTTGAAAAATGGATTCTTAGGCAATAAAATAATAATGTTTGAAAAGAGATGAAACAAATTCCAAAATAGTAAAATCATTAAAATACATTACAGTTTATTCAAGCACAAATTACATCTTGTAATACCAAATACATCACTAACTACTTAGCAATTAAGATAAAAAGTACATCTTGTATGCAAATCTAATCTACAACATATCATTAACACTATATACATGCCCAAGATACAATGTATAAAAAAACTGAGGTTGTGACATAGATGGCTACCATGATGAGTTCGAGTACATGCTATAACCAACATGTCATTTCCATTTATTGTAATAAGGATTAATTTAATTATTGTAGGTAGTACTATAGTGCCTCCTGAATCAACCCCTCCTCCTATTGCTTTGCCTTTTGATAAGAAATGAGCAGTCCCAACACCCAAGCATATAAATTACAAGCATATGTAAGCAACCTCATTATAATATGTGGATGGGATTAGTGCAGTATCTAGATAGTTAGATCTGATTATGAGTCACCATCTTCCCAATTACACTCATATGGTCCTACTACATATGGTTAAGTATAATTAAGGCATATGATCTTGATGTTGTAAGGCCATAATAAAATATTATTAAATATAAAAAATTAATCTAATTTATACTAAATGCAAAGATAAATCCTAGTCTAGCCTAAGGGTGATGAATGTTAATTTCTAGTTTTACATATACATCATAAATGCATGTAGTCATTGCTGGGAATACTAGGTATTATGCTACTAGGTGAAATTAAACAATAGCGCTACTAGGATTACCAAATGAGTATGTTTTTATGCCTGAAACTAGTCACACTCATTCACCAAATGCATTAATATACAAGGAAATGTATATATTAAGTTAATGTGCATTACAAATTAAATGACATTAAAAGAAATTTTAAGCTATGTCAAAGTGTTGCAATAGAATAGAATAGTCTTGATCTTTATTGTCATTATACCACGTGTCCAAGTCAAGGCACTCAATAAAGATTCAAGATGATTACTTCAGATCATCTTGTAAGCACTTATTGACAATTCTAACTTCTACAATAGAAAACTACAAGAGTTTGACTAAGTTACTGACCAAATGATACTATAAATATAATTGGGACATGCATTTATATAGGCATTTATTGTTACTACATCAACACAATAGAACCTATGTCAACGCTATGGACTAAAGACTATTCATCACCATTATTTCTTATTTCCTCTTTTATGAATGAATTTAAATAACTTTCTTTGTAAGAGGGTTAATTTAGAATGAATTGTTCAATAATTTTGATATTTTATTTTCTGTTAATTTAGCTCGCAATTATTTCTTTTGTTTCTTGATTCACTATTGGCATAATTTTATTTAAACGTTGATTTTAAATTTAAAAATACATATATAAAAAAGAGATATATATTTCATTTCTAGAATATTTTATTTTCTGTAATTTATATAAGTATTCATACATATATGAAAGATGCTCTAGGCTTTAGTCCCCTAAAACATGTTTCTAAGACAATGCAACAATAAGATTTTCATGTAACATAACAAAAGAATCTAATCATCTAATCATGTATTTATGAGTGTAACTAACCCTATTTTATAAAATTTTTGCATTAGTCATTCTACTTCACCAGCCATTGAGACTATTCTCTAGTTTTTGTACCTATGTAGGAGATGCTCTAGGCTTCAGTCTCCTAAAATATGTTTCTAAAAAGTTGGTTTATATGGAACAATGAAATTTTAAACTAACACTACAAAGGAATCTAATCAATTAATCATGTGTTTATGAATGTAGCTAACAGTCCTCTATATATATATATATATATATATATATATATTCTGTGCCTATCTCTTAGCAGTAAAAAATTTAGAACAACTTCATAAAATATAGGGAGAATTGCATTTTAAGTTAGGCCCTTAATACAATACAAATAAAATAAAATCCTGAAGAATAACACTGTAACATTCCTATAGGTGTGAAAAGTTAAATCCTGCATTTTATTTTTAATTTTTGTTAATGCAGATAACACTTAATGACTGAAACGTTAAATCCTGCATTTTATTTTTGATTTTTGTTAATGCAGATAACGCTTAATGACGTATCCGTATTAACAGAGACGAAAAGATTTCTTCCTCATTACATTCAAAAGAAACAAAATTTATTAGTTATTATTCTCCATTTGAAATTAGATGCAAAAGATGAAAAGAATGACCGGATAAATGTGCATCCTTAACGTCCATTAACGTGTATGGTATCATATTTCTTTCGGTCTAATCCAAATTCAGGGATATCTGGCGTGAGAGAGAGGCAAGGAATTTCCTTTTAACCACGTTTCGGAAGAAAAAAAGTGTCATTCTATGAAATACGGAATAATTAAAGCATACGCAATCTCTATGGGATTCCATTTGCTTACACCCAGTAAGTGTGTATAGCAAAGAAAGGAAAACGTTATGTTACTGTTAAAGGTCTGCATAGAGCAGCCAGCAACAAACAGACCACCACCGAAAGAAAATTCCATTCCAAATCATTTCTTTATTGGAAAGCATCTTGGGCCTTGATCGAATAATTAATTTCCACTTTAAAGTTTGGAATTTGGAAAAGAGTTGCGTCCACCGCCAGCTGGTGGAATAACTCACTGTAACTTGTTTATTCCCTTAAACTTGGAAAAAAATTAACTTCACCAATCCGTTTGGCATCATACTTATGGCAATGAGATCTATAAATACTCTGTGGTCTCTCTGTGTTTGCATCAGGCATTCAGCTTCAAATTTAGGGAACAGTCTTACATATATATATATATCATGGGCAAGTGTGGTTTGTCCGGATTTTGGAGGTGTCAAAGCTGCATAACGTTTGGAAATCATGATGATGAGCGGCCTTCAACCAGTGGTAACGTGCACGCTGCTTCAGTGATTCCGTCTGATTTGCATCCTGTACAGTCCCTTGGGGAATTTGAATTGAGAGATGCGTGCGACCGCATTTTCTCACTTTTGAAATACTTAGAGGTGAATTTTTCAATTTTCATCTATCCGATTTTCCTTTCCAAGTAAGCCACAACCATTATTTGAGAATTCTTTGTTACCTCATCGTGTAATTGTTCAGAATGCAAGGCAAAGCAACCGACAGCCGCCACCGGAATTAGATACGCTATACTTTAGACAAAAGCTGGCATGCTTGCGTATTCTGACAGAGCTGTTTAGAAACGAAGAACCAGATGAATCTATCTTGGTATTTGGCATGTTCATTTGATTCCTTTTTCAGTAGTAGTAGTAAGTAGTAATAGTATTAATGGTTCATCGGAGGACATTTATAATAATGATTCCGTTAAATTACTCAGGGGCCTTATTTTACAAAAGGAGCAAATGATGCTGGTACACTTACGTACATGATCTTTAGAGATGTCCCGTATCACCTTTGGCTGGCTGTGGGACTCCTTTCTGTCGGCGCTTCATTGGAAAAGTGGATTGTATCACTGTCTTTCCCGTGGATAGCTTCATTAGATGCCTGGTTTAATATTGGAAAAGAAATAAAGGAAGAATGTATGCATGTTTTCTGGGAGATGTGGAGATTGGTAAAGCTTTTGTGGGAATTAAAAAGGCCTCAAACTCAGAGGTCAGGACCACAGCAAGAATTGCGTAGCTTTCAACTGTTATTAGTGCAGGGATCAATTATGTGCACATATCCTACAAATAATCGGTATCTTAGAAGGTATGCTATGCCTTTTGTTTGTCCACACTTTCGTCCCTTCACATTCCACCATTTATTTTTGTCCATAGCATGTCTTTAATTAAATGCCATTAATGTTTTTGGCCTTAGTGTCCTAAGGTGCCCAGTGTTCCTGTATTATTTATTGTTTTAAACAAAAATAACAAGAGAAGAATATAAGTTTGTCGGGAATCAGTTATGTGGTTATTGATATGTTGCAGATACCTGGATGGGTGCTCTTACAAAGAGTCGTTCAGGTGGTTTCTCAGAAAAGTGAAATCTGCTAACCGAACATTGCATGAATGGTCTCAATTACCCGGAATATATGAGGGGCTTAGATCTTCACCCCTAGCTGGGCGTCCTGGAATGAATTATCCTCGCCATGCTGGTATGTGATGCATTCTTTTGCAGTTACATCGTTGTGTTTTCATTTGCTTTCTGGTTTTCGTGGATGGATTATTAAAATAATGTCAAAAATATTATACAGCTGGTATAGAGCGGGAGAAACAGGATGTTATACAAATGCTGCTGAAGCGTAACAGTGGTATGAAAACAATGGCACTCATTGTGAGTGGTAGCCCCGGCATCGGCAAGACCACGCTTGCAGACGCGGTATTCACTTCTGTTCACATTCCAATGTGTAATTATATAAGGTACACTTGGTTGGAGCAGCCTGGTTCAGCAGATGATGGACAAAACGGTTTTATAACAAAGGAGGAGTGGATCAGGTATATATGGAAGGAAAAGGAGCAAAAGCCATTATCAGAAGAGGAGGAAAATATTGATGATGACAGTGATGATGATGAAGAAGGATACTATCAAGACAGTGAAGGGAAGAAGGAGGAATATGATGATGACGATGAAGTTCCCGATGATGCAGATGTTGAGAGCGGAGAAGTGTATAACTTTATATTCTTTGACAACATTCCTACGTGGGAGTTGGGTGACAAACTACGGTGGTTGTTCGATAACAGGAAATGCAGCAAACGAAGGATTCTGCTGACAACCCGAGACATGGAGTCCACGTGGCGAGAGTGCGCAAAGGTATTGACGGAAGATTGTATGTACAACTACGTTATGCTTTCTTCTCAACAAATTGTGCAGCAGGTATCACCACAGACACGCAGTATGAGTGCGACCGTCTTCACTCGGAAAACGGTCCAGGAATCGCAAGAGATCGCCAGATCAACAATGGGTCCCATTCATTGGTGGGAATTCCTTGCTTCGCACCGCTCTTCTTCGACGTCGACGTCAACATCTTCATCAGAGATTGAGATTGCAGTTGCTGAGCTGCTGCACAACTTGTGTGAAGGGATCCCAGAATGGTTAGTGTTATTGGCAACATACATGGCTGTCACCAACGACTACACTGTACTTTCCGAAAGTAACTTTGATGATGCCAGGAAATGGGAAAATTTGATGCACATAATGGGAGAGCTGTACAAGAAGTTATACCGGTGGACCCGTGATTACTTTGTTGATCTTGACATCATTTGCTATTATAGTCATTGCAATAATGCCTTCACACTGGACTCTAACCGGGACCTCTGTGGGGATGGTTTAAGGCGTTTGCCAGCAGAGATCAGTGATGTGTTGGTACGTGTATTGAATAACATCACGCCTCCCCCAAATGATGAGGAGTTGAGAGTGAGACCTCCTCCGTCTCCACCAGTGTTGACGTCTTGGTGTCGGGGTTTTCCAGTGGTGATGCGTCAGCTGGAGATGATGCTACACAGATGGCCAGATGAAGCAAGGGCGTTGAAGGTCCTGGTACATCGTAATGATGATGTTCAGTTGTTGAATGATCTGCAACAGATGATACTGAAAAACGCGTTGAAGCTTCTGGAAGACAGAGGCATGAAGTTAATATCAAAGGAGACTTGCAGAGTTCGTGTTGCTCACCCTGTTCAGCGTTACGTTTTTGGCATAGACATGAAGCCTTTTCATAGGTTTGTTAACTTTGCCAAGGAACTCCATGACTTAGAGGAGGAGCTTAAAGAGTGTGAGGCTACTCGCAAGGTAACGTAATGTTTGTCCATTATTTTATTGGAACAGGAACCAGGATCTTTGTAGACAGTAAACACACCTAGTATGGGCATTAAATAAGTCAGTTACCAGATTTCCTTACTGTTATTTGAAAAGGATTAATTAAATTTTTAGCTATAATTTGCTATTTACCGTCACTTTGGTTTAGAAGGAGAAGTTTAAGGATATGTTATTCTCATCTTTAGTTGTTTTTTGATTTCATAAACTATAGCGTTATCTCTTCTCTTGAATCTTCATCCATTTAAATGTTTCAATTCTAAAATAATGGGAGCCTAATCTTATGCAACTAATTTGAGGATGTGGGTGATGAAATATAGGGCCAAAGAAATGCATTGGTTTCTTGTTCTAATGCTACCTAAATAGAATTGTTTCTTTCCTACTCACCAAATGATCATAAGGATCATCACTGAAAGGTTTAATCCTCTTCATGCCAAGGACACCAAGAACAGTGAGTGGATGAGCAAAAGTTTTAACTTCCATGAAAGTGCCCCATGTACAAAAGTTCCTTGCTTCAAAGATTCTTTCTATCACAATGTTATCTTCGCATCAATGTTTCATTTTTTGAGCTAAATCATTTCCTCATGGAACCACCCCTTCGAGTGTGCAGTAACTAAGACTGCCTTCAAAAATTTTAGTTAAAACAAAGACTATGAATACATGTTGCAAACTACGAAACGGTTTCAATCTCTAAGGACATAGTATGTGCTTTAAGAAAAAGAAAGTGTGTGCCCATCTTTTAAGGTTAAATTCTTCTACCTAGAAATATTTATGAACATCTTCTATTTCCTTCCAATATTTGCTAGCAAGTCTAGGAAACCACACTACAAACTTATATACAAAGGAGTTAGTTGCACAACAGAGTAAAACAATTATTTTCTAATTAAAACAATTAGTTTCTAATTTCCTAAGTTAAGATTCTTCCATTTGTAATTATGAAAAAACTTCAAATGTCTATAAATTAGTGTGCCATCTATTTATAAGTTGCTTAGCCTGCTTGATTTTAGAAATGTTCATTAAATGTCAGGTGAATGGATATTGCTGTATCTCAGCATTTAATACTCGCATGATATTGTTATGTTGCAGGAACCCTGTATCAAGGCACTTACGTTTAGTGATAATTTGGCATCACATCGGCTAGAGATGGATGCCACAAGCTTCCATTTGATGGCTCACAACTTACAAATTTTGTGGCTACCAACTGATTCCTCGCTTACTCTTCGCCAAGTCGGCACAAAGCACTGGCACCAGAAATTCGATCGGCTAACAGTTTACCGTGGATCTTCACACTTTCCTGTCCAAATGCCTCACGAAACCATGCGTATTATGATTTTGCATCTGCAGAAGGACGAGTATTTCCATTTGGAAAGAGTAAGCAATGCTGT
>MNCI01017238.1:349093-397267 GCA_015680685.1 Gnetum montanum | reverse complement strand
CTCACATCACGCTATGAAAGCAATAAATAACATTAAATAAATAACAAGTAAATAAACTAAGTGAATGCTGCAATGATGAAGTAATCTCGATCTTTATTGCTGGTCATGTGCATGTCCAAGTACGACACACTCGAATAAAGACACCGTACAATTATATTCACCACACTGCGGGCAAACACGGGAAAAATTCTAACTCTGGAGGGATCAAACTGCCAGAGCTTCGCTACTCTAAAACTAGGATCCCGAACAAGGGAGAGCCGCCTCTTATTTATAGATATGGCGGCGTATTGCGCTATCGTGTACGCGATATCGTAGGGAAGGACGCGATATCGTGGCCTGTGCGAACCATGTCTCATCAATTATTATTATTATTATCTATATCAACCTTTCAAGGAAGCACTTATTTTACTCTTACTTCCATTTTTTGTTAGATTTACAATGATATAATACAACTTTAAAAACATGATAGAACTCACAATAGTAGTCCAACAGAATCCACAAATCCCCTTGATGTCACATCCTTTACATTCCATCTTAGTTTGTCACTCTTATGTCTAGGCATAATGGTCACTAGTTTATTCTTAGTTGTGTGATGGAAAAATAATATCATTATGGCTATGGTAAGAACCTCTTATTAATGGAATGGATGGATGGATGATGTGGGCTCAATGTTTAAATAATCAATCCCTTATGGCTTAATAACATAGAGAAATCTTCACCTTATTGGACTACATCTTGCCTTTATTTGAAATGTGTCTTATTAGTTATTAAAATTATTTACAAAGGATTTAAAAATAAAGTATGAAAGAGATGAAAAAGATAGTGAGAATTGTGAAAGGTTGTAAATAATGAAAAATTATTAAAGAATTAAAAATTATGAAAGAATATCAAAATTTTAAGAAATGAAAGAGTGAAAGAATAGGAAAAATTATATCAAAGAATATGCAAGAGTGGAAAGAATTGTAAAACAAAAAATTGGAAAAACACTTATTAATTCTGGGATCAAGATAAGGCATCCCCCCAAGATTGAACTCATAGGAAAGTGTTCAAGAAATGCTCCTTAGATCTCCTAGATTGTACACTCTAGGTGGTTCACTTATCATCTTTATTGATTTAACTTTTTTGTTATTATCCCATGTGTTCTTGATGGTAGTTGAGTTTTGATCATGTATGTTCTTGTTTTCTTTTCCCATGGGTGTATGATTAAGATTTATTAATTTTGTTATTTGATCCTTAGTTGAAGTCAATTTCTTAGAATAGGAATTAATAAATGAATCAAATTGTTCCATTCATGTTTTGGATAATTGAAGGTTCTCAGTTGTTGGCCACATGGTTTCATTTGGTTTGGTGATCCCTGCCCTTTCTATTGCAGACACTTTTTTGTTGTTGTTCTTAAATAGTGTAATAACTGTGTTCACGTTCTGGAATGTTGGTCCACGATTGCACCCTTTGCTTTCAGCAATAATGCACAGAATTCATTGTGTGTGTATGGATCCAAGCATGTCTTCCTTAGAGATCTCAATAGATAGATCCATCATACTTAGCTTAACATTGATTGTGCTAAGCCATTCTCTCCCACATGATAATTGGAAATTCCTTATCATCATCTTTCACATTAATTACAATTATCAGCATCTTTCACATCAATTACCAAAAAGTCTATTGGATATGACCACCCATTGATAGTGGTCACTATATCATCTATCTATCCCAAAGGAATAACGATAGACTAATTTGCAAGCTCCAATTTGATGTTGCACTCTTTCAATGGTGGTAGGTTCCATACTTGATATGTTTCATAAGAGATCAAATTTACCCCAAAACCTAAGTCTAATAGAGATTTTCATGGTAAATTTCTAGCTACTCGTAGATAAATCAAAGGAATTCCTAAATCAATTCTCTTCTTAGGAAGTGACCCTACCTTGATCCAGTTGGTGAAATCTTCTGTAAGCATGATAATTTCCATGTTTTGGTTTGATGATGATGGATGCTTGTTGGTAGTGAGAGGATCTATTTTAGGATAAATTGGTCTTGATGAAGTTCTAATACTACTAGCATTTTTAAGACTTGTTCTAAAGAAAGAATGCTTCTTCATTTGGCCCTTAGTGTTGCTAGTAAGATCCTCTTTTTGAATGTTCATTGCCCTTGCAACTTTCCTTTGCTACAGTTATGATGGCAATTACCCTTGCATAGCAAGTGGTGGCACTAGTGGCAAAGGATTAGAAGAGGGATTTGATGGACTAGCTACTGGTGAATATGCATAAGGACCATGATCCATCCTTGGAGTAGTAGGTCTGTATTATTCTCATGGATAATAAGGAGAAGAATTTTATACTGATGTGTTTCCTAGAGATAGTGGATGTTAAAAGTAATGTCCATAAGGGTCTAGTTTCTTGTATGGATATTGTTTACTTGGCAATGGCATTACCTATGTTTGTGATTGCTGCGACTACTACTACTAATTCTCCTGTGGTTGAGGATAGGCATCGCTTGGGTAATATGTTAGTTGGAAGGTTTTCCTGATATTACTTTGAGAATAGGGTAGTCGTATGGGAATCTACTTTTTGACAAAGCTTGGATTGAGTGCATATACCCAAGATTCTTACAAGTGGAGCATAACATGACAACATCCCTTAGGATGTTCATACTAGCACACATTGCATTCTTCCTCATCCTGTAAACTAGAGTTAGCATACTCTTCAATGGTAGCAACTTTTTCTTTATCGCTCTTTTCTTCTTCCTTTCCTTGCCTTTGTTTAGGGTTGTAGAAAATTTTTCATCCACTAAATCCTAGACTTTCTCTACCTTTGCTGCTATGTCATTGACTAATTTCTAAATAGGTAGAGTCCTTTTCTAGATGACTTCTTCCAACATTTCATCCTCTTACTTATCACATAGCTACACATCCTTCTTTCGAACTGAGGCATCTCTATTATATTCCTCAACTACCTCTCTCTTCTTGAGTTATCCTTCCTCCTTTGCTATTTTATTAATTAATCTCTAGATGTGATGGGAAGTCATTTCTAATAATCTACCTTGGGAGTAAATCCCAAGAGTCTCTCTAGTTTTACATGGCAGCCCATCTACAATGTGCTTGAGTTGTTCCCTTGGTAAAAATCCATGGCCTAGGCATCTATGCAATAGTGAATAGTATCTACCCATTATTTCATCAAGGATCTCATGAGTCCCTTATTTTCATCCCTGGATCTATTTTCTTAAGTTAGACACTTATGAATAAGTTAGATATTTATCATTGAAGAGTTCAAGCATGGTACTCCAACGTCTAATTGATTTAGGTTCCAATGATTTATACCAACTCTCTACATTCTTCACAAGTATTCTGGGAAATCACTTAAACTTTTTCAAATAACTTTTAATGTTTTGTAGGATACAAGTGATGAGTTGAGATTTGACGAGCTTTGACATTGGATACCCGACTTCGCCTCATCTAACTCTCACCTATAAATATGCTGCTAGGGTGCTTAGATGAGACAACTAGTAAGTAGTTGATAGTCATTTTTAAGTTAGTTTTTAGTTTCTTTTCTTTAAAGTCTGAGTGTGATGTTTGTAATCATATGGCACCTTTGTTCAAGTGTGATGTACTTGAACATGTTACATGGCTAGCAATAAAGATCGAGATTAGTCTCATCATTGCAAGATACACATAGATTATTATTGATTTTAATTGTTAATTATTTACTACTTTATTTAGTTAAATGTTTTCCTTTATTACTATTTACTATTCCTATTATTAAGTGGAATGCATATGCCTTAATCATGAGCGTTTAAGTGGAAGTACTTGGCAACTTAGAAGTGTATCATTTGGTACATCCAGTGACATACACTTGGCCATCCTAGAAGTAGTTTCATGAAGTCCAAGATGTATATGGATGATTAAGGGTGGATACTCATCACACATAGGATAGTTAGATTTTACTTTTCATTATCCATTAGTTTAATTACTTTACCTTTTTATCTTCATTAGGAGTAGCATAAAATTAGGAACAACATCATATGCCTCACTTTGGACTAAACCATACGTGATAAAGATACTACTAGTTCAAGTGGGAAGACAATGAACTATGATTATGAGTCACTTTCAATTACTTTCATCAATGAGGCCTAATTGACACAACCTCATTGATTGGGCTTCATCGATGAGATCTAGTCGATGCATCTTATCATGCATCGATGAGCCTTGTTAACACAATGTCAATTTTTGGCTATAAATACATGCCTACTAGCTGCATTTATGGCATTAGAGATTGTAGTTGCAATGAAGCTCTTGTAGTTTTTCCATTTGAAAGTTAGAATTTTCCTCCTAAGTGCCTATAGCAGGAATTATTAAGTGTATGGATCTTTATTTGAGCATTGTTGTACCTAAGCACAACAATGTGTGTGGCAATAAAGATGAGCTTTCTAATAACCTTTTTCGCACTTTGGATAAATTAAATATTTTATTTATGCATTTAATGATTTCAATTATTTATCAAATATTTTCCAACAATTAATTTAATGAAGCAATTAAGCAAGATAGATTGAACACATAAGTATGACCACTTCAAGTGTAACACATATTCTGTTAGTAATCCCAACAACGTTATTGATTGGTACACCCAATACCATAGCGCTTGGTAACCTAGTAGTGAATACGTGGGTTCAAGACATGTATGGAAAGTGGGATCAGATGCTTATGTCAGGGCTATTAAACACTAGCTAATTTATTAATTTAAATTAGTTAATCTAATCACTTTTATCTCCCTTTGAATACCAAACCATAAAATATAAAACAGTAAAAATCAAATGCCTCAATTACACTTAACCATACCAATGTACATCACAAGTATAATTGGAAAAACAACAATTGATCTTAAGGTAAAGATTCACTTTCCAAAAGACCAATGCACTAGAAATGATAAAGTCCACAAAATTCAACCAGACCATGTGTGAATACTTTGTGATTCATATGGTTGGATGTAGGGGTACCTTGTTGCTCATTAGGAAGGATCTTCAACTTACTTTGTGAAGGATTTGGATGAGCTGTTGAAAGCTTAACATTAAGATAGTATGAAGCAAGAGTCATCTTTAGATCATTCAACATAATGGAAAATATATTTCTTTACCATCAACCTTTTCAAAGGCCATGTACACAGGGATGCCAACATGATGATTCCATGGTCAAATTTCATGTGTAGTGATAAAACCATTTTTTCTAATGCACAATATCATATCTATGATATTGCAGCTCATCTTACGTCATTGTTAACACAATGTATTGGGAGCTGTGAGGCCCTAAAAATACAAACACTTGGTTGCATAAATGGAAAAAATTTCATTACATCCTTAGTTAGACTCTTGCAATTTGTTTTCTTAGTTTTACATTTCATGATAAAGTGAATCACCATAGTGTGATGTTGAGTAGTTTTCCAAAGTATTTATTCAAATGGGTTGTAATTAGACACAATTCATGTATGGTAATAAAGATCAAGATTTCTTTTCATCATTATAGCATCCACTTAGTTCTTTAATATGTTTACTTTGGTATAATTCTTTACATTTCTAAAGGACGTTACTTTTCATGCATGTTGGTAAGGTAGAATAAGTACAACTGGTTTCAAGCATTAAAGTGTAATCATTTGATAACCCAGTAGAAGTTTCACTTGATTCACTTAGTACTAAACTCACTTGGTAATCCTAGTAATGGTTACATGAGCACAAGACATGTCTGGCAACTAAGAATGGATGCTCATTACCATAGGATAGAATAGATTTACATTTCCATTAATACTTAGTTCTAGATCTTACTCTCATATTTTATTATGGAAGCACTTAGGAGTAATATGAGTAAACAACATCAAACTATCATATACCTCATTGAGAGCTAAACCATACTACTTGCACTTCACTAGCTCAAGGTAGAAAGATAGTGATCATAAACTGATTATCAACTCCTATGATATCCACATTGTTCATCCATGACTTATGAATTGATCATGCATATGCAATCATGACATGTATGTGAAATGTTGGGATATCCTACCACTCATCATTAGCATCATTGTTGGGGATGTATCAATTTTTGATTAGTAGTTGATCATATATAATTTGTGGTATCAAGAAGTACAGAGTTTATTTCTTTCATACTTGAATTAATTCCTTTAACACACACACTTAAGAGCATCAAACATATAACATGGCTTTCACACTTAAAGAAAAATCATCACTTACCAAAGAAATACAAAAGAATCATGACACTAGGTAAGATGAAGATGACTAGAGTGCATCGATATAGACAAGAATTTCATATGCTCATACTGATCCACATTATCTTGATTTCACATTCATTCTTCACTAGGAAAAATAGATTAGATGGAAAAATTTGTAGGGAAGCATAGTTTTGCCTCTAGAAAATTTGATACCATTAATATTTTAAGCAACCCCGATGAAGGCCAACCTAAATCATGAACAAGAAGGATATTGAATCATGAAGGACATGATAAGGCCATATCAGCCAATAGAGGCTCAGGCAAGAAGGAATGCCATCATGGAGACATAGCATGAATGTGACAAGGGAAAGAAAGTACCTTAAATAGTTATCCTAGAAGAAATAAAAGATACTTCATTCTAAGCTAAAATGTTCTATCAAACTCATGGATCTCACTTCTAGACACCAATAATACATATTGGAGATTATATCAACATAAAGTTGATGTCAACTCTTGCAGAGAACCTTGGAAGGAATATGAAACACTCCAAACATAGGTAAAACTCAAGGCCTATAGTTCTAGTAAAACCAAAAGAGGATGAATCACAAATTCATAGAAGGAGAACCAACTAGCATTATTCTCCAATCACTTCCTCTTCCTCCTCATATTTATCTATGACGTCTCACAAGAAGAAAAAAAGACCCAAAGACTATGACAGGGAAGGACGAAGGAATTATGATAGACATGAATATAGAAGAAGGTATCCCAATAATGAAAAGGATGATTATGAATGAAGAAGAGACAAAATCAAGCATGGAGAAAAAGATCATTATGAGCATCAAAGGGTTCAAAACTACAATTGAAACACCATAAATTTTAGGACTCTCATGATTCAATAGTATCCCAGAATTTTAGGACAAAGATTCCTGCAAGCGTGGTGTCATGCTGGACTGTACGGACGATGTGGCACCCCAAAAGTTCTAACATCTACAAAGCCACTTCTGATCCTTCCTACCACCCTCTGCAGCACAGTCAATGTAGCACCCAATCAAGAGGACCATTTACATGAAAGAGGCACTAGGGGTAGACTGAAAAGTTTAGAAAATTTTCTATCTCCCGAGCTGATAGGCTTGCTACACCCTCTAGCTTGCCTAGCTTAACACATGACCCGACTGATGGTCTACCCAGGGACCATGCTAGGAGTTGCCAAAAGTGTTTAGGATGAGTGAAATAGTTTGGCAAGTTTTCTAACTATGGAACCTGCTATGCTACGCTACGCTGCACAGTGTAGCAGGCCAGGAGGAGACTGATCAGGCACCATAGATGTAGTTGACAATGACTCAGCCCCCCTGGATACCTACCTCATTCCATCCTTGAAGTATGAGCAACATGATGAAGCAAAGTCTGGAAAATTTCATTAAAAATCACCTTTATTTGAGTGCTACGCTACACAACGTGGCACAACGTAGCAGGGTTTGATGCAAACAATGCTTCTACATAGAATGATTTTGGCAAAGTGAACACATTTGCCCATACCTTAACCATCAAGCATGCTTCTTCTGATGACACTCCAAGACATGACTAACATTCCATGATGAAATATTTGCAAAGTGAGTCAGAATTCAGGCCAAATGGAGTGTTACGCTATACTATGCTACGTAGTGTAGCACAGCGTAGCAGGGACAAGAAGGTCCTCTTCCAAGTGGTTCCAGCAAAATAATTGCACTTGGCCATGCTCCAACCTCCAAGATTACCTATCCCACCTCACCCTCAGGCTCCAAGCAAATTTTCTTGACAAAGAATTGCAGATCAAACAAGGATTCATGTCACACTGGCTATTACGTTGTGCTACACTGCACAACGTAGCAAGAACACAAAGCCTAAATGTGTCCCAAGGATGAACTCTGTAGGTCCCAAGACCTTTCAACATGGAAATCAGGGTTGACAATTTTTGCAGTTTCTTACCTAGCTAGGCCTCAAAGAGGTATTTTCAACTTTCAGGAAAATTCTGTCTCAAAACTAGTGGCTACACTACGTAGCGTAGCATAGCATAGCATGTGGATGTTTACGCTACACGAATACACTGGGCAATGTACGTAGCATAACACTCGTGCGGAAGTCTCAGGACATCCTCGGTTAGTGAAAGACCGTGGAAATTGTGAGTCGGCCTCAGGCAAAGATTCGCAATTCAGGCGAGAGCACATACCAGTTTTTGTTCAAGGACAAGTTTACGCTCTGTTACGCATGGCAGCGTAATGAGCCCCAAAACAGTCAAAGGCAAAGTCTAGAAAAGTGCAACAGCTCAAACCTTTTCTTTTGGCATGCAGATAACTCATCTTACGTTCGTTACGCAACATTGCGTATTAGAGCATAATGCACCGCCAAGCTAACCATTGTTACACTTCATTACGCGCGGCTGCGTAATCGAGCGTAAAACAGCTTGTTTCCATTGTTTCCATGTTACGGTACGCTCATGCACGCAACGCAGCGTGAATGAGCATAATATAACCCAAAGACAGTTGAAACATGCTAGACGCACATCTGTTTTTCACACGCACAATATGCAAAAAAGCGTATTATGCGTAGTCACAAAGTTTAACACAAAATAGTTAGGTCAACAGTACCTAAAAAATTTGGAACACACGTCATCAAGGTTTTGCCTTTTCCACAGGATGTCGCAGCCTATAAATACCCCAGTTGACAAAGATAAAAAGGGGAGGCAAATCAAAGAGATAAGAGCAATTCCTTTTGAGCACTTGAGCACACATCACCTTGAGTAGAGATACAGAGAGTAGGGCTTTGGCAATTGTTGACAGCATCACCTTCCCGCAGAGACAGAATACAGTTCGCTTGAGTATTGACAGCAAGAGACGAACAGGAGATTATCTGGCCAGATCTATCAATCAGACATAGTTGATTGATAGGTGTTCGAGCTTGACCTTCCTTGTGCTCCACCAGTGATTCCTGAGGTAGACTAAGCTCCATTTTGCATCCTTTGTAACAAAAGTTTTTTCCTTGTCATTTTTTGTGCGTCTACACAAGGTAATCAGGATCTTCTTGTTGTAACTTTATGTACGGAATACATAAACTGCTTCTTTGAGTCAAAGTCTGCATCCTCAAATCACGTACTTTGCTGAATCTGATTTGCGTTCGCCGTATTAACGTTATCTTCGTTGTTGCAACCTTAACTACATAGTCTTTTCTCCGTTTACGATCTATCGAATCAAATCATGCCACGGAATATTTCTATCATTTTGCTGATTAGTAAGTCCCTGTCTGATCGACAAGACCATTTAGGGCGCTGCAGATTCATTTTTCCAGCATTGCCCTCACGCGGATCCGTGGTTAAAACTATGTACACGGAATTTCGGTCGGTATTTCCAGCTGCTGACGTTTTCCGTCGTTACAGTTTTCTGGCGCTAGAAGGAGGGCCCTTAGGCTCTGATCCGTCATTTTCTGGTAGCCCCGTTAGCGATCTATACCCAAAATCGTAAACATAATACCTCCAGGGAAGTTTACGATAAGTCGTGTGGTGTAGATTGGTCTCAGTAACGATTCCTTTGAAATCCTACAGGGTAGAAAGCCTATTTGTGATCTTATTGCCAGCCATCTTTTAGATTCCATTATCAGTCATCATTAATTGCTTTGATCGATGGATTCCTTTTTCACAACCACAACCGCCATGGTCCCTACTGATTTGGGCACCACATCCGTGAACCCTATTCCTGTCACCAGGCGAGCTCCTGGCGTAGCAGGATCTCAAGGACCATCACGTCGGTCATTGAGGCTATAGGGAAAAGACCCTGTATTTACTGTCATAACCCTTGAAGATTACAATCTCATTTGCGTCAAGATCCAAGCGAAGCTGGCTCTCAGCCGAGCCGAGCTTGAAGCGAAATGCAATTTTGAGATGATCCACCGAGGGGGTTATGATTTCAAACCAACAGCTTACGACATCATTCCTCTAACCAAGTAGCAACACGAAATCATAACACAGTTGGTCATGGCCAAGAGCCAGGCTACACAGGTTATGGGGAAACCTTAAGATGGGGAGGAAGAAGACGATGAGTTTGCGGCCCAGTCTGAGCACTCATTCCACACTCTGAGCCCCCATACTTACGTGAATCCATCATTCCCATTTAACGGAGAGGCAAACCCTCTGAACCCGACCATGACCACACAGACTCACATCCCCATCATTCCGCAAGCCACCATGTAGCCGTCTGGGCTACAAGTACAGATACCTCACAACAACGCGGGGGTGGTTTCATTACCTCGTGTACTTAGCATTCCGGTGGTGGTCCCAGCGACCACTGCACCCCACTTTATCCCGCAAATCCAACCCCATACTTTATCAACAACATGCCCGGCGCAGACCTTATCACTCCCGCCCCCTCCAACTCAATAGATCACTACAGCCGTTCAGCCGCAAACATACATCCACCAGTTGGCTGCAAGTCAGTTGGCCAACCCTGCAGTGCAACACAACCAGTCTGCGTTGTACGGTTCACAACCCTCTGTTGCACCCGCAACACAAGTTCCACAGGTGGTCCTGCAATATCTCTATCCTTATCTTACGCAGCAAGCCACGGCTAACCCTTCTTCGCAAACTGGTTGGTGGTGGTCTACACAGGCCCCTCTGCCTGTAAGGATCCCCGCCCCACAAGCAGCCAGCCAACCTCTCCCATCGTTTCCATTCCCTAGCGCCGCCCTCCCAGTTCAACCTCCTGTGCCTTCTACATAGACACCTCCGTCAACAGGTCTGGGCCAGGCCTTCCAGCTCATACAGACTCTCACTGAGGAGGTTCGATGCCTCAAAGCCGCTGGTTCTGATACTGTTCAGATCATAGACTTTATCAGGATGACCCGATTAGTCTAGCGGTCCCTATGCTATCGCTACCGCCAGGAATGTCTCTACCTTATTTTACCAAGTACAATGGGGAGGGAGATCCCAACGCTCACCTGGTCACGTTTAGGTCTGAGTCCTTGTTGTTGCAATAGTGGCCACACACCATCATCCAAGTCTTTGCAATGTCTCTCACAGGGAAAGCTTTGGATTGGTACCGAGCCCTCCCACGCTCTTCCATCTCAACCTTGGAAGAGTTGTTGACCCAATTTGTGACCCGCTTCAAATACAACCTGAAGTCGAAAGTCACATTGGATCAGCTCATAGGGGTGAAACAAGACCCGCTCCAGCCCGTCCAAAAGTTTATACAGCGTTGGAACGCTACTTTGAATGAGATCCGCGAGCCAATTGCGAACTCACATCTGCTGGCGCTATTCAAAGGAGCAGTCAACAACTTTATTAAGTTAAAGCTGTATTATCTTTTCCCCAGAAACTTACACCAGGCCTTCGCTCAAATTAGAAGCATCCAAGATGCTGCGGAGGCCAGTAAGGACCCGACGTATGTCGCCTACAGAAATGCACACAACAAGGCCAAAGAAAAAGGTAAGGCGGAGACAACAACAGTAGCCGCGATAACTAAGGGTACAAAGACTAAGAACAAGAAGGCACCCACAGCACCTCCTAACACCATGGCTGGAGCTGGCACCAGCTAGGATACGGCAGCTCCTGAAAAGGCCCCCCAGCCTAAACCAAACTTTGAGCGTAAAGATCGCTCAAAGTAGACAGCCTTACCTGTAAAGCATTCCGAACTGTTGAAACAACTGTTAGGGATAGGGCACATTCAACCTAAGAAGGTGTCCGAAGAAGCTCTAAAGCGTCACAGGCGTCATTGTGAACTGCTGAAGAACCCTTCTTTAGCTTTACCTAACGAACCACCAGTTCCAAAATCTTTCAGGCTGGACCGTTTCTGTGACTACCACTAGCTATGTGGTCACGATACGGATTACTGCTGGGTGTTGAAAGATGACATTCAACGTATGCTGGATGATGGTTCGCTCAAGTTAGACAGCAACAACCCGACGCATCCAGAAAACCAAACATTGCATGTATATAAGGACCCGTTGAACGCAAACGACGATCCTTATACAATCACTGTGGTGAGTACGGACAGTGAGAGGAGGGAACCGCCAAAACACCCTTTTGTGTTGCATGTGCCTGCCAGCTCACAAAGGGGGCCAACCATTTTATCGGCAGCCAGTGGGGTCTCGAGGCCACCCTTTATCATACGGGTGCCTTCTCGGATACACCCTCAGTCACGCAACAATAGTCAAGCCGCAGCCCCGTCCGCGCCCATGCCTAGGACGCCCTTCATTATCAGGGCGCCAAAACCACAGGCTGCTCCTCTCACGCAAGGGCAGACCTCCAACCAAAAGCATCAATCATCACCTCCCAAACGAAAGGGAGAGGAAACATCAGTTAACGCAACGAAGGACCATTTTACGCTTGGCTTCCCTAAGCCTAGGCTCCTAGCCTTTGTGCCTTCGCCTGTACCTCAGGGGCAGGACAAAGGCGCAGAAATGCAACCGCCTTCTCTCGGCAAGAAAAAGAACATACCCCTGACTGATACCGCTCTACCTCGAGAGATCCGTCTCCTAGGGTGAATGGAAGAGGACAAGGGGAATAAACAACCTAGCCGAGAGAAGGACCTCCTCGACGCATTTACGCAAGTCAAACAGGCTCTCAAGAAAAAGAACATAACACTAAGCCTTTACAACCTGCTTATGACATCTCGGGAACACCGTGAGGCTATGGTACGCATGCTAACATCCATATCAGTGGATGAAAGCTTGCCAGCGGAAGAAGAAGCAATACATGCTATCATGTTTCCTTCTGAAGCTGAGCAACTCAGGCCTACCTCACTAACCTTCCACGATGGGTCTATCAAAGATAATCCTAAGAAAGGTCAAGTGACAACTGAACCTATGTTTATCACTATCCGTGTCGGTCAATACTGGATCCGGAGAGTGCACGTAGACGATGGCGCAACTACTAATGTCATTCCCTATTCAATCATGGATAGGTTGGGACTGGTCGACCAGATCACCCCCATGACAACGGCTTGCATAAAATCGTTCAATGGGGCACGGGTTCAAGTCAAGGGGACAGTGCGTATTGAGTTTGTGAAGGGGGATCAATTCCCAACAGAGGCCACTTTCTTAGTCGTCGAAGAGATGCCAGGGTTCAACCTGATCTTGAGGAGGTCGTGGTTAGCCCAGCTAAGGGTAGTTTCTTCACCGATACACCAAGAGACACACCTTCCCTATGCCGGAGGGGAGGTCATGATACACGATGATGAAATCACCCCCAGGACCGTCAATAACATTGAAAAGGAGCGAGGTTCGGAGATAGAGACGACTGACGACCAAACCAATCTCTATATCCGTCAACAAACCGACAACAATGATGACGGTGTTGCTTGGGCCGACCTGCCATTTCTGGATGGTAGCGTAGAGGAGTCAAATCATAAGTCTCCTCGCCCTTACGCAGCACCCAATGTAAAGGCCATTAAGAGACAATTGCGTATTAATGGTTGAACAAAATCTTTGCATACGATATCATGTCTTTGCAAGTCATCGCGCCTCATACTTAGCAACTTCTTTTGTCGCAATATACTCTTTTTACACTACATTTATTTTCTATTTTTACGCTTGTCAGTTCTTACGTTTTTATCGTGCCTTTGTTATTCACGCTTTCACATCATTTTACGCATTTACGCAGGACTATATTCTACTACAATTTACGCTTATGATGGCCCGCAACAGCCTTAAACTAGTCACATAGGATAGTCTATTCATACCATTTGTGTTCTTTTTACATCACGCAGTTACGCAGATGGCCCGCAATGGCCTTAAACTAGTTACATAGAATTGTAGACTATTTACACTTGCTTATGCAGTAGGCCCGCAATGGCCCTAAACTAGTCCCCTAGTTTACGCATCAATTGTATGATGGCCCGCAATGGGCTTAAACTAGCCATCACATTCTATCGTCATAACTTAGGCAAAATCCTTAACCATTATGTTCACTCTGTGCAGATAAAAGCATAAAAGCCAAAAAAGATAAAATAATTGACATTTAAAATATCCACCAGGTCTTATAACATGTCTTTGCAGTCATTCATAAAATAGCACTTCACTCCACATCAACAAAACTATGCATAAATCACAACTACGCATTTCCTCTACTGCCATTATCGTCGGTATCTCTTAAGTCTGGATCCAACCCTAATGGATCGTCCTCCAGTGGGCCGTCATTTCTGGGAATGATTCCTTCACGAAGAATCTCCTCTTCATGAGGTCCTCGTTCCGGCACCGGCTCCAAGGGAGGACGCTCTTCATCGCTGCTTTCTTCCTCTTCCTTTGCTTCTTCTTCTGCTTCTACTGCTTCCTCTGCTGACTCCTCACCTGGCTCGTCTTCCCTATCCTCTTCTGGCACCTAAACACACATAACACCAAAGTTAAAATAGACAACATAGTCGAAAAAAAAATTCTTTAGCTTTAGTCATGTCTAAACTTACTCGCAATGGCCCTGCTTCCGCAGCAAAGGGAAGCTTGTCCAAGCCAGCCCATAGGTGTTTCATGATCTCTTCCTCCGTTAGATCTAGCCACACATCCTCTCCTAAGGCAGCTCCAGCCTTCACCTTCCCTTTCTCCATGCTAGTCCAGCGAGGTGGATCAGGGAAAAATGTAGGGACTGTCCTCTTGCCCCCAGGGAGAGTCATCTCCCTTTCCAGAGATACACTTACAGTCACCTGCTCTTCAAACTTTTTGAAGGCTTCAGATGCTCCGATGACGTCCAAGAAGACTTCCTGAGATTGGGCTTTGATGGCGGAATCATGATAGAGTTTACGATAAGCGATACTTTCTCGCTTATACAGATGTTTGTGGTCCTTCTCCTTCTGCCCCCATTCTTGCACACATGCACAATAATCCCTCCAATCTTAGCTCTTCTGGGCTAGGAGTTCTATTTGCATCCGCTGCTCTACTAATGCCTGACTGGTCTGTACGCTATTTTTGATGGCCGTCCAATAACGGGAGTAATCGATAACAGCGGTACGCCAGTCTTCATCCCCCGTCTCTCGCGCCTGTAGGAACTCGTTCCGTGACCTTAGGTCCCCAACTTCCTTGGTTAGAGACTCAACCCTCTGCTCGGACCTCTGTAGCCTTTTTCATAGATTTTCATTTATGCCCCTACTCTCCCACAAGGAACATGTCGAGCGTAACGCACATTTACGCATTTCATCATAAATGTGACATGGCACGGCTGCCCCATCAGATGGAGGCTCCGCGGTGTCCAGATCAATGGGCTCCGTGGGATCCCATCGGAGGTGAGCTCCTAACAGAAACAACCATCAATGTTGGTGACACATTTCCACTATGTAATATCACAAACTTACTACAACCATAACGTACCAGCTCCAGGTTCGATGTGCTCTAGGCGCTCGATCATGTCACTGACAACGCCTTCCATGAAGGTAAACTTGTCAGGGAAGTCTCCCCACGCTCTGCTCACAGCAACGGACGTGGATACATCTTCTTCTCCTGTAGCGTAATCCAATTAGAAAATTTATATATTAACAGAATCCTGCAAACTTGTTAATGCACTCATTACCTCTGCCGGTGACAGTGGCGATTTCGCCAACATCTTCCGTCTCCTTTTCCTCTACCTACACTTGAGTCTGTGTGCCGCTGGCTCCAGTAGCTGGGGCCTCTTCATGCACATGAGGCTGTGTATTGTTGGTCCCAACAGCTGGGGCCTCCTCCTCACGCACAGGGGTCCATGCACAGCTCACGCTAACAGCTGGGACCTCTTCTTCCAAAACTGAGGCCCCTTCCCCGTGACTTAGTACCACTGCCCCTGTTTCAGGGGTCAGCTGTTCTGTAATTTTTACCTGTAATATCAGAACACTCTTAGTACATTATTCCAAACATTCTACAATAAACATTGCGTAATACAGTTTGCAATATATCTTCTTTACACTTACCAGGCAAAGGCTTGCTCCACCGAACTTTGACTGCCATAGTTCGGCCCTCGCCACTCCCAGCCTCCGTAGAAGCCTCGGTTATACGAAGCCTCTTGCTACGAGCTACAGGTTCCATGATTTCCTCTGCCAGATGTTTCCCCCATGAGGCATCGCCAGTGTAAGTAGGCATTATCCCACCTACACTGTCGGGGCCTTGCAGTCGAGACGTCGCCAACCCCTTGGTCGTTATAGACAATGACTCCCCGATTCCTTCCGGCGGATCCTGCCCACGGGTAGTGCTGAGGATGTGGGTAATCCAAGGTTTGGACAGTTGGTCTCAGTCTTGCTGCACCCAGACCCCATTCCTTTGGATGACCAGAAACTCAGTAAAACGTCGAAGGCAAGCTATAAAGAAGGCGTAATGCACATTAAAACGAGACTCAAGCTTCGTGCGAAGTTTGATCTCATTATGCAGCCCCTTGGCGAAATAGCTTGCCCAATTGAATTGGGTCCCCTCCTCCAGAACCTCCCGCATAATACGGGTTTGTTCTATAGAAAATAACTTCCCTTGCGAGAGGGTTTTGGGGAAGGTCCGGGCCCAAAAAAGGGGATACATTGTATTGGCAACGCCCGTCTATAATCCTTCGCAAGGAAACCCTTTAGCCTCCTTCGGGACCCTTACCCACTCTTCTAGCCACTTCTGGAATTTGACGCTCCTCTTCGCCTTTGCATTTACAGGAAGGCCGTTCGAGGGGACACCAAACAGGTCCAAAAAAAGCTCAGCGTCAATATCAAAACTTACACGCACGTTATGCACGCGCGTACAAAAACGCTCTGCCGTTTCTTTGAAGGAGTTGACCAGGGTTAGCATTTCACTAGCGGGGATGTCAGGGGTTGCAGCTAGAAACAGGTGCATTAGCCCTGCTGCTTGGACCTTGGTGGTCACCGCGACTGGGGCCACCGAGTGGCCGAGCCAGCGCTGGGCGTCCTTGATGTCGCTGTAGCAGAAGAAGACGATGCTCGCCTCGCGGCCGGAAATCGTAAGGGTAATCTCCCAGGATTCTCTGACTGTACAGCGTAAAATACAAATCAAACAAAAATACTATTACGCAACGCTCACCATTTACAAATACATTACACAATAATCGAATATACAACAGCCTTACCGGGTCCAAATGGCAAAGGAAATGACGGAAACTTCCTCTGCACGTCCGCAACGGTAAGGGGCGGATCTAAGGTCCAGTCATCATGCAGCCACCCGAGTTGCTGGTAATTCTTAAAAGCCTCAGCATAGCGGGTGGGATACTCACGCATGTCGAAACCGATCTGCCCTATAACACCGGCGCGCACGTTGCTAGTTGAAGTAAATGCCTGTATTACCGTTTCGGCCCATGACAACGGGTCTCCATTTCCAACTAGTTTGTTTTCACGAATGAAAAACCTGTACCATACCGCATAGACTTATCTTGCACTTTCCACATTGGATTAACTTATGCTTTGTAACACATAGAGAATTGACATATAACAACAATACAGTTAACAAAATTTGCTTACCCGCCCATGTAGTACACTGTGCCCTGTGGGTTCTGGAAGCAGGTTGAAACATGGCGAGCCACGAACAGGGTGTTATATGCATGATAAAAACTAAATTGGGCCATGTCCCAGATCTAGTTTAGGCACCTTAAACCTTGGGTGCTAAGCTCTCGGTCGTCGGGACGGCCCATATCGATGGCTCCATCTGTCAAAAAGGCCAAAATCCCTTGCACAGAACCCGCCAGCAGGTGTTCCAAAACGGCACCAGCGATATCGTCGGACAAATTGGACCACACAATGACACTGAAGTTGCGCAGTAAGAACTGCAAAAACTCCAGTGCACCCCTTCGGAACCAGATGGCCTTCCCCTGCAACCGTGTTTGCGGAGGAGGGACATTGGGAACGATGGGGTTTACACAGCACAAAACCCTGACAATATCCAGGATGATTAACATAGGCTTTAATGTAATGTTGTACAGAAAATTCAATACACCACATTATCGCCTAGATTTACATTTGCATGACTAATCCAGAAAATTTATAGATTACGCCTAGTTATCCAGGCCGAAATCGCCCAAACCCTTGCAACAATGCAAGGTTTCTCCCTGACAACGGCGGTAGACACAACCCTATTAAACCCTCACATTAACCCAAGGTCCACAACTTGAAATCCACATTTACGCAAAAGATACCATGAAAAGTAGACCTTAAAATAGACATGAGCATGCAAGGAATGGCCTGTCGATTCAAGGGCGTAGGGTCACGCACATCAACCACCGCCTGCGAAATGCGCTCCAGATTTGCTTGCACCTCGTCAATTTTTGCCAATTTTTCATTCTTTCTTTTGATTTTTGGTGTCATTGTAGCAGCTTTCAGGATTGTCACAGTTCAGCACTTACAAACCTTTGCAAACCACACGCTCTGATTCTCTGCTCTTTCTTCTCTCACTCAACAACGGTTACGAATTCGAATTCACAACAGCCAGCAGCCTGTCCTCATCAAAAACCACTTACTTATATGCGAGGATCATCGACTTGATATCCAATTTTAGTGGGACTTTCCTAAAATGGAACCCGAAAATCAAGATATTAATGCGGCTGATATCGCACGCGCCACTGTCCGAAATGACGTTAAACTACCACACCTTATCGCCTCGTAATCAGGTAGCATTGATTACAGCCTGTTCTACAATATTCAAAATTTTGTTAGCTCTCCACGTTTGACACAATCACATCATACTTCTTCCTAATTATTTACGCACTTTGCGGTTTTGCAGGACAAACGGAAAATGGACGCAACACTTTCAGCACCTTTAGCTTTAACAGGCCCATACGGGAGGGTAGTTAGGCAATTTGACCCTACGCTTATAGACATTAACTCCCCTTTGGACAGCGTAACCATAGCAGCATTGGAAACGTCCCCAGAATGGCTAGAACAGTCGACGCGTAGGCTAGACCTGGAGGCTGGGGACATAACCGAAGACCCCCTCAGTGAGGTCTCTATCGTTACGCATAGAGGTGAACCCAAAACGCTTAAGGTCAGCTCTTTGTTAGACCAGAACACGCACGATGCTATAAAACAGGTCCTGCAAGACAATATCACAGTCTTTGCATGGTCATACGAGGATATGCCTGGACTAGATCCCAGGTTAATCGAACATAACATAATCTTAGACCTGCAGATTAAAGCAATTAGGCAAAAAGCACGCAAAGTCAAGCCAGAGATCGCGCTAGCTGTGCGTGATGAAATCACCAAACTATATCAGGCTGGTTTCATCCGTGCAGTCGATTACTCGGATTGGGTATCCAACATTGTAGTCGTGCCGAAGAAGACTGGAGGCATACGCATCTACATAGACTTCCAAGATTTGAACAAGGCTACAATCAAGGATAACTTCCCACTACCGAGTATCGACCAGCTAGTCGATATGATAGCAGGGCATGCGCTCCTATCCTTTATGGATGGTTTCTCAGGTTATAACCAGATTTGCATCAACCCAGAACATCAATTGACCACGACATTCATGACGCCCTGGGGCACCTTTTACTACACTATGATGCCTTTTGGTCTAAAGAATGCCGGAACAACATATCAACGAGCCATGACATACATCTTTAGCGATTACCTCTTAGGGAAACTGAATGATTACGTAGACGATATAGCTATGAAGTCTTTGAAATCTGAAGATCATTCAGAGGACCTGGAGTTAGTCCTTAAAAGATGCTCCAAGTACGAGCTCCGGCTCAACCCAAAGAAGTGCATATTTGGTGTCAAAACCGGATGCATGCTGGGGTTTTTGGTGTCAGAAACTGGCATACGAGTTGACCCTGATAAGGTCAAAGCCATTGTCGAGTTGGCACCCCCTACAGACCTCAAGTAATTACGTGGTTTACAAGGACGATTACAGGTCATACGTCGTTTCATCTCGAGATTAACCGATAAACTACACCCTATGCATCATCTGCTCAAAAAGGGGGTTAATTTCGAATGGACGGAAGATTGCTAGCGTGCGTTTGACAGCCTCAAACAGGAACTGCAACATTTACCAACGGTTTTCCCGCCACAAAGGGACTTACCATTTTACATTTACCTCGCAACTTCGGATGTAGCGTTAGCAGCATTACTTTGTCAAAGGAGGGATGATGGGTCAGAAGTGCCCATCTACTACTTGAGTCATGCTCTATGTGCGTACGAAATGAGGTACAATGAAGTCAAGCGTAATTGCCTAGCATTAGTTTTTACACTCAAAAAGTGTAGACATTACCTCTTCCATAGCCAAGTTAATATCATTTGTAAAAATAACATTCTTAGGACCATTACACATAACTTATACGAGAGCAGTAGGATAGCTCGCTGGAAGGCTATCACGGCAGAATTCGATCTGCACTATATTGTCCAATCTTCTATGAAAGGCCAAGCGATAGTTGACCAGTTAGTAATGACACCAATTAACAATCACACAACCATAGAACCAGAGTTCCCTGACGAACATATACATAGTGTAAGCCCTGTCTTGACAGGCCCCGAGGCAACGTTTTATTTCGATGGAGCCTCAACCGCTAGAGGTGGTAGTGCTGCCACCATTATTACGCTATTGCCTGAGGATGTGCATCTACACGCTTATCGCTTGACCTTCCCCTGTACGAACAATGTGGCAGAGTACGAGGGGCTCCTCAGGGGATTACTAACTGCCAGCGAACTTGACGTTCGACACCTGGCGATTAGGGGTGATTCGATGCTTGTCATAAATCAAATCACAGGAGTCTACGCCTACAAGGCTGTACATTTGCAGTCCTACTGCGATAAGGCTAAAGATCTTCTCGGACGATTTGCGACAATCGATGCCCAACACGTGCCGCGCACTGACAACACGCTGGCCGACGCACTGGCCACGCTGGCTCTGAACATACCTTCACATCTGTTTGACACCTGCCCTACATTGATAACAGACTGCACGGATCGTATCATTCAGGTGGTGCAAGTATCCGCTCTGATCGAGGAAAGCACGCCTGAATGGTACGATGACATTAAAACTTACCTTCTACAAGGCGAGTTACCGTCTGAATTGACACGCGTGCAAAAGGATGCAATTCGCAAGCGGGCTAGGCAATACGTCATCATGGGAGACAGTACTCTTTGTAGACACTCTTTTGATGGCGTGCTACTTACCTGCGTCGGCAGAAACCAAATGCAGTACATAGTCGATGAAGTTCACGAGGGACTATGCAGCAGCCACGTAGCACCACGGGCTATGGCCCTAAAAATCCGTCGCTTAGGATACTACTGGCCACGCATGGAAAAGGATTACCTGACAAAGGTTAAAACCTGTGACATGTGTCACCTACAGAATTACATACAACACAGATAACATGGCCATTCCAACGATGGGGACTAGACATCATAGGCCCCATCATGCCGAAATCTTCTGCAGGTCATAGCTTCATCATTACCGCTACTGAGTATTTTACGAAGTGGGTAGAAGCTATTCCTCTACAGAAGATCACATCTCAGCAGATTTGCCATTTTATCCTGGACAACATAGTAACCAGATTTGGTCTCCTGATGACTATCGTGACCGAAAATGGACCATAGTTTAGTAGCACAGAAACCAAATCCTTCTGTGATAACCTAGGCATTAGATAATCTTTTTCCTCCCCCTACTACCCGCAAGTGAATGGTCAAGCTGAAGCAATAAACAAAGCGATCATCAATCTTCTCAAGAAAATGCTCGATGGCAACAAAAGGCGGTGGCACGAATAAATTCTCTATGTGCTATGGACGTATCGTACTACATGTAGGACGGCTACAGGTAGTACGCCCTACAGCCTGGTTTACGGATCTGAAGCAGTGCTGCCTCTTGAGTTGCAAATTCCTTCTCTGAGAATGGTCCTCTCCACCATTATAAATGAGGCTCAACACACCGAGTCTCGGATAATGGATTTGGATTCAGTGGAAGAGAAGCGAATAAAGGCTCTTGACACAATTGAAAAGTATCAAGACAAGCAAAGATAGAAGCATCGTCACAACCTTCAGCAGTGCCCGATTAAGAAAGGTGATCTAGTTCTTAAAGCTGTTCGTGAACCAGTAGGCAAATTCTCTGCGAACTGGGAGGGCCCTTTCTTGGTGAGCGACGCATACAACTACGGAGCATTCAGGTTAGCAGACGTCAATAGCAGTGAATTACCGAACCCTGTAAATCACGTATATCTGAATAAGTATTACATATAGCAACATCTCCAGCATGAACAATCAGGTATGGCAACCATCGTCCGCTACGACGCTAAACTGGCAACCACCGTCTGCCACGACGCTAAACTGGCACTCCTTGCACGCGTCCGCCACGATGCTAAACTGACACTGATCGTCCACCACGACGCTAAACTGGCACATTGTAACCGTCCGCTACGACGTAAAACTGGCAATGTTGTACAGGTCCGCCAAGACAAAAAACTGGCATCGTTTGCACGCGTCCGCCATGACGCTAAACTGGCACCGGCTGTCCACTATGACATAAAACTGGCACAGGTAAGCAATCGTCTGCTAAGACGTAAAACCAACACAGCTCTGTCCCTGGGTCATGACACGAAACTGACATCCATAGCACGGTCTGCTGAGACCATAAACCAGCCCCGACACCGTCCGCTATAGCGTAAAACTAGCACTTCTCGGTCCACCCAGACTTTAAACTGGGACCATGGTCTACTGAGACTTAAAACTAGAAATAAAAGTCTACCAGGACTTAAAACTAGGACTTACATACTGCTGCCAGGCATATCAGGCGAGCGTGATCATCTCTGCATAATTGCACAACAAACAGGGTGGGACACTGGGGCAGTCCCAACGTCGCCACCCCACCAGCATCCTACTGATTCCTCGGATGAGCTGACATGCAACTTACTGATCCCTCGGAGATGCTGTCGCTACGCCCACTACAACGGTGGTACCTCTGAGAGTTTAGTCTCGCCAGCCGGAGCCCCGATGAAATCCTTGTCGACCACAACCTCGGGGACCTCCGTTGATCATCGCTATCAGACACTAGCTTCGCAGATTCATCTAGCTGGTTCCCTGCACACCCAGTTAGCTGCACTATGTCTGATGTCTTTTGGCGATGATGTGCCTGGCCAATCGTCAGGATTGGTGACTTTGGCCTAGCGCTACAGCTCTTTCTTCATGGCCCGATCGCTTTATCTCGCCTCAAGCAATGCTGGTTTCAACAACCTCGCCTCCAATTCCCATGAGCAATGGCATTCTCTGTTTTCTCCTGTGGTTGCAGGTTACTTGTTTCAAGGATATCGTTCAAAGATGCATTCATCTGAGCGGTGAAGATCAACAGCATCTTGGGGTGGCTGCTCAGGTTTGCCCAACCGCTTTGGACTGCATGCCTATACCCCTCATAATCCTGCCCTTAGCTTTTATTTCATTTCGTCCCTACCATCTGCTTCCTGTATGTAACAGCTACATATGCAAACACTCATCCTTCATACTCGCACTGCAATCGAATACATATGCAATCAAATATTGTAGCAGAGATATCGCAGAAAGTGATGCACCGTGCTCCTTTTGCAAGCATTCCTGCTATAATCTGTAACAGAGAAATCTCAAGCTAATGCGCTATGCTCGCCTGAAAGCATTCCTGTTGAAACAAATGTGCGTATGTTTCTGTGCGTTCAGTAAGCGTATGCCATACTCCTATCGTCCTGACCTATTTTCTGTGAACCTGTTTTCTATCATATCATTTTATCTCCCATTTCCTATAGCTTTGCTCTTCCATGTTGACAGGGCAACACTTGAGTAGCCATGGATGGACACTATTCTTGCTTCTACCAATCCGGTGTTTTGTATTCTTTGTCAATGTCTTTCGGGCAAGCCCTCTAACCGTCAACAAAGAGGGGCCATTGAAACACTGTGGAAATTGTGAGTCGGCCTCAGGCAAAGATTCGCAATTCAGGTGAGAGCGCGTACCATTTTTTGTTCAAGGACAAGTTTACGCTCTGTTACGCACAGCAGCGTAATAAGCCCCAAAACAGTCAAAGGCAAAGTCTAGAAAAGTGCAACAGCTCAAACCTTTTCTTTTGGCATGCGGATAACTCATCTTACGCTTGTTATGCAACATTGCGTATTAGAGCGTAATGCACCGCCAAGCTAACCATTGTTACGCTTCATTACGCGCGGCTGCGTAATCGAGCATAAAACAGCTTGTTTCCATTGTTTCCATGTTACGATATGCTCATGCATGCAACGCAGCGTGAATGAGCGTAATATAACCCAAAGACAGTTGAAACATGCCAAACGCACATCTGTTTTTCACATGCACAATACGCAAACAAGCGTATTGTGCGTAGTCACAAAGTTTAACACAAAATATTTAGGTCAATAGTACCCGAAACATTCGGAACACACGTCATCAAGGTTTCGCCTTTTCCACAAGACATCGCAGCCTATAAATACCCCAGTTGACAAAGATACAAAGGGGGGTTAAATCAAAGAGATAAGAGCAATTCCTTTTGAGCACTTGAGCACACATCAGCTTGAGTAGAGATACAGAGAGCAGGGCTTTGGCAATTGTTGACAGCATCACCTTCCCACAGAGACAGAATACAGTTCGCTTGAGTATTGATAGCAAGAGACGAACTGAAGATTATCTGGCTAGATCTATCAATCAGACGCAGTTGATTGATAGGTGTTCGAGCTTGACCTTCTTTGTGCTCCACCAGTGATTCCCGATGTAGACTAAGCTCCATTTTGCATCATTTGTAACAAAATTTTTTTCCTTGTCATTTTTTGTGCATCTGCACAAGGTAATCAGGATCTTCTTGTTGTAACTTTATGTACGGAATACATAAACTACTTCTTTGAGTCAAAGTCTGCATCCTCAAATCACGTACTTTGCCGAATCTGATTTGTGTTTGCCGTATTAACGTTATCTTCGTTGTTGCAACCTTAACTACATAGTCTTTTCTCCGTTTACGATCTATCGAATCAAATCGCGCCACGGAATATTTCTATCGTTTTACTGATTAGTAAGTCCCTGTCTGATCGACAAGACCATTCAGGGTGTTGCAGATTTGTTTTTCCAGCATTTCCCTCGCGCGGATCCATGGTTAAAACTGTGTACACGGAATTTCAGTCGGTATTTCCAGCTGCCGACGTTTTCCTTCATTACAGTTAGCTCCAGAGCTTGTTGACAGTGTTCGTCTCCACTCTGGCATCTCTTCAATGGACAAGAACAGCATTTTTGCTCTATTTTGTATCCCCCTAATTATCCCCAAATTTGTCCCTATGCTTGACCCTACTCGCAAGAGTAGGGAAGACATAGTCCTAGAGTACATGCTCCATTTTACATTCTTTGTAATAAACATGGTAGTTCCCTAGATTCTGGCACATGCAGGTTGAATAGTATGGTCACAGAATAGTAGGTTTCTCATTCGGCATCACACTACAGTGTAGCATGCCAGCATAGCATTGCAACATAGCATCACACACCAGCATGTCACATTCATGTTTTCACTCCGTGGGAGCCAGGACACATGGCATCCAAACCACATTTCTCTCCTGCATCTGACTCTATAAATACCCCAAAGAATAATGTTCGAGGGGTTGGCTTCTTTTTTGCAAGGTTTGCTTTGGGGCATTATTGGCTTTTGGAATCACCTTTCTTGCACTTGGCTTTTTGACTTGGCCTTCTTACGATCAGAGAGATCCCCAACAGTAGCACTTCCAAGATCTCTCCTAGTCCAGCAAGCATCAGCTCATCAACTCTTGTTAGTAGGTCTTTAGCAACAGTCGAGGAGCTGTGACCATACTGTTTCATTGTAGGTTGTGCCTATCCAGTCCTGCAACTAGTTCTACATCTTCTCCAAGCCAAACGAAGATCAAATCCCCTGATTTTGGGGTGGTGCACTCTCTCACTCAAGCTTGTTTCATTTTGTTTTTCTATCACTATATTTTGCATCATTGTTTATCAGTTTACATTTATTGCTCCAATTACCCATAACATCTTTAAAACAACTATTTATGAAAGGTTATTATACACCAGTTAAGTTCCTGTCTGATTAACCAGACCATTTAGGTCACCCCACTTCTATTTTTCTCCAACATGGCCCTTGCATGGATCCAGGGTTAGGCTGTATGCCCGGTAACCTCTCGATGTCCCAACCACCAATTTTTTTGGTTGCTATAGTTTTTGGCGCTAGAAGGAGTGCCCTTTGCATCCCTTCTTTGCTTCGTGGGTAATCCTGCATGTTGTCTATACCCCGTTACCTACTAGCATAGACATGACACCCTTGTGGTTGTCTACGCACTAGGCGATGTAGACTGGTCACAACAACGGTTCCTCTAGAACCCTGCAGGACCAAAGCCTCCAACCACTTACTATACCATCCTTACTCCACCAACTACGCTACATCACATGTGTCCTATGTGGCGTCGCGACCTTTTCAGGGTGGTATGCTAACCACTTATTTCCTCTACAGTGTTGCACTGACTATTGCGTAATGCTCTCTACTGTTACGCTACCCACCACGATACGCTAATCATTTCTCAACGTATCCTGATTCAACCTCTCCTCTTATGCTTTTTCATAACGAACAAAAAATGAATCCTATTACTACTGCTATTCCCACCTTGAACTTGCAGGTATCTTAATCCATCCAACATGTGACAGGTCCCAAGCGACCTCCTAGCCCAGTGCTGGTATAGCAACAATCTCTTAGGTTGTGGCACCTATCACCTGAGCATTTGGCATAGGACGTAGAGCGATATGATTTTCTCTATGCAAAAGTCTAAGAGAACCTACCCTTAGACCGCTAGAAAGCTGAGGATCAACATAACTTCAAGTTCCTCCACTAGAACGGGAGGGAGTTCATCCCTGCTTCTAATGTCACCATCCCACTGACTGAAGCGTATTAATGGGTGTTAAACCAACTGATGCGAGTGAGTAGGTCTAGGGAATGGGACATAGCGTCCCACTATAATGAGGCATTTTAGGATGGGTAGGAGGAGTTGGACTTCCACTCTGAAGGTGGTGGCTAGGCCTACACCATAGCTACCCCTTCTGCTACTATCTTCTGATCAAATCCACTCTTCTCTTCTACCCCCTTTTTTATCATCACAACCCTACCACAGCCCACACCCTCTTTAGTAATAGGCAACCATCCCATGTTTTCAACTTACCAACATGTAGGCCCTTCAACTTCATTTCTAGTCACCCTCCCTTCCCAATCTGTTTCGATGTCGTACCTAATGTCAACTGTAGATACGCTGCCATACATGCACACTATGTCTATGTCACAACTACATGTGAGTTCTGCTCCTGTTTCCTCATCTACACCTATCCCACTGCTAGTAGCAGACCTAGTCCCAACTGCGTGGTGGACACCAGTTACTTCTCTCCCTACTGTGCAACCCTCTCAAATGTCACATCACATCCAACCCTAAGTGTAGCAAGTCCCATAGGTGATGCAACCAAACACAGGGCTATGGACCATCCCACCAACTGGGCAAGTAGCCAACCCCATGGCATCACCAATGACCATCACCCCAATAGCACCACCCACTGGTTGGTGGACTGCCAAGGTAGCACCACTTACTGGAGCAACCCCAACGGTGCCTCCCATGGGATAGGCCACCACCCCAACAATGCCATCCATGATGGCTACTTAGGTAGCCCCACAATCGTCTACAACGTCCCTGGGTCTAGATCAAGCTTTTCAACTCATCCAGACCCTCACTAAATAAATCAAATGACTTAAGGCCACTGATTTCGAGACCGTTCAACTCATAGACTTCTACCATGTTGACCTAATCAGTCCAGCTATCCCCATGCTCATGCTACCCCCTAGGGTGCCACTCCCCCAATTTACAAAGTACAATAGGGAGGGTGACCTAAATACACACTTTGTGACATTCAGGTCTAAATCCTTGCTCTTGCAACCATGGCCTCACACCATCATCCTTGTCTTTTCCATGTCTTTAACAAGCAAAGCTCTGGATTGGTACCATGCACTCCCACATGCCTCCATCTCCACCTTGGAAAAATTGCTAATCTAATTCATGACCTACTTTAGGTACAACCTGAAACTGGAGGTCACATTGGACCAACTCATGGGTGTCAAGCAAGACCCGCTAGAATCTATGTAGAGATTCATACAACGGTGGAGCACCACTTTAAATGGGATATGCAAATCGATTGCTAAGGCCCACTTGTTGGCCATTTTTAAGAGATGGTAAATGACTTCATTAAGTCTAAAATCTACTACCTAGCCCCATGTTCCCTCAGCCAATCCTTTGCTCAGACCAAGAGCATTCAAGACATGGCTGAAGCTAGTAGGGACACAGCCTATGTCACCTATAAAAATGCACATATCAAAAAATACAAAGAGAACGGCAAGGCCGCGGCAATGACAATGGCTACTGTGGCTAAGGAAACCAAGCCCAATAATAGCAACAACCAAAAGGCTACCATAGCACCCAACGCACCCGCTCATGCCACACCTAGCCCCAGTAACATAGGACAGTCCTCAACATTAACACCTATGGCGCCAACCCAACTAAGGCCCAACTTTGAGCGCAAGGATCACTCCAAGTATACCCTCTTACCCATTAATCCTTTCAAACTTCTGAAGTAACTGTTGGAAGCTAATTGTATACAACACAAATTAATGTCGAAGGAGGCAATCAAATTCCATCAAAGGTACTGTGAAGTTCTTAGGAACCCCTCCTTGGCTATGCCTAATGAGCCACTAGTGCCTAAGAATTTCAAGCTAGAACATTTTTGTGACTATCACCAACTGTGTGGCTATGATACAACCTACTGTTTAGCATTGAAAGATGATATTCAACACATGATCGAGTAGGGAAAGTTGGTCTTGGATGAGAGCAGTCCCGTCCATCCCAAAAACTAGTCAATGCATGTTTACAAGGACCCCTTGAATTCTAACAACGTGGGGTACACCATCAATGTTGTTGGCATTGACAACAACCTCGAACAACCACAACAACCATTCGTGGTGTGTGTGCCTCCTCGTAATGCACATATGCCCAAAACAACAATAGGATCACAAGCCTCGTTTGTCCTTAAAGTTTCTCATCAAACATCCACCTCACCCTTTGTGCTTAAAGTTGCACCACCACCCGTGCCAACAACATAGGCACCATTTGTTATTAAGGTACCAAAACATTCAAGCTCTTCTACCACTCAAGGTCACATGACTAAAACTGCACCACAGCCTACTCGTCCAAAGAAGCATGAAGAGTGCCAAGTAGACAAGATGGCTAGGGAACGCACCGCGCTAGGTCCTCCTAAGCCCACCCCACTATCTACATGCCCCATGGCCCCTTCATCATCAACTGCTAGTGGTAGCATGCACACATAGCTGACGCTTGCCAATCCAAGAAATCCTATTAACTAGCCCAAATCTACTCCACCTAGGGAGATTCATCTTCTAGGACGTATGAAGGAGAAGAAGGTTAGCAAACAACAATATGGTAGGCAAGACTTTCTTAACACCCTGTCACAGGTCAAATAGGCCTTGAGCAAAAAACCACAACTTTAAGCCTATATGACCTGATAATGACTTCCATAGTGCATTGTGAGGCCATGGTTCGCATGTTAGCATCTATCCCAGTTAACGAAAACATGTTGGCTAAAGAGAAAGCAATTCATGCTATCATGCTTCCATCGATGACTGAGGAATTATGGCCAGCTCAGTTGACATTTCACGATAAGTCCATTAAGGATGACCCTAAAAAGGGTTAGGTAACAACTGCACCAATATTCATCATAATTTGGGTTAGCCAGTACAAGATCCAAAGGGTACACATTGATGATGGGCCTGCTACCAATTTCATTCCATTTTCCATAGTGGACAAATTGGGCTTGGTCGATCAAATCAAACCCTTGGCAACTTCCTGCCTGAAATCATTTAATGGAGCACATGTGGTGGTCAAGGGGACTGTCCACATTAACTTCATGATAGGGGACTAGCTCCCTACGAGTGTAGTATTCATTGTCGAGGAGGAGATGCTTGGGTTTAACCTAATCCTGGGGAGATCATGGTTGGCCCAACTAGGGTTGTCTCCTCACCAATATATCAAGAAATCCACTTACCCTACGCTGACAGGGAAGTGGTAATTTACGGTGATGAAGTGGCTCCCCAAGCCATTACAGGGATTTCAATAAGAGAGTCCTTAGTCACATCCCTGGCCTCTAAGTCTAGGGCTTGGGCCAGGTGTTCGGGCCAGTCCATCGGTGTTTCTAAGGACGCTATGTAAGTGTCACAAGAGGGTGAATTCTAAATCCAAGCATCTTGTAACTGGGCTACACTATAAGTTAAAATTGATAGTTTAAGGTCTTGGTGGACCACAACCATGCAAAATTTGTAAAGATGAAGTGAAAATTTTGGTGGACTTGCTCGCTACGTTGTAGTTGAGTGCTATGCTGTAGCGGGGACATACTACGCTACAGTAGTGCTACGCTACAGGGGTGTTCCATGTTATTCGGGACGTGAAAGTGATAGTTTTTTTTACCGTGTTGGTTATAAATAGAGGATTACCCCCTGTTAAACTTGTCATTTTCATTGTTAGAGCCAACACCTAGAGCATAGCGTGGTCGAGCTAAGAGAGAGCGTAACAGGTGTAGCGTAGCAGTTGATATAGTTGATTTGTGAATAATACAATAATGTACAAAAGCAAACCTAGGAATCATGGGCTTGCCAAGGTGGACGAAGTGGGGCATACCTTGCGATGCCTCTCTAAGGAACATGTTGAGGAAAGGCTGGAGGGTCCATCCACTTAGTAAGTGTAACGCTACCCTTGTTTGCTTTGTATAACTTGTTGAGTGGGATTGTCGCTGTGGTCACTGCATCTCGATTGTTACGGTTGTCAATATTGTTGCCTTGTAACTATTTTCAATGCCTTGGCCACCGCAGCCATTGCGGTTACTACACTATGGCTGGTGCGTGGCACTATCCCGACCATCATTATTGATGGCCAATGCGGCATTGTAGGGGGGGTTTGGATGGTGTAATGCTTGCTTGAGGTAGTGTAGCATCCATAGAGGGGATTTTTCCTCGCCAAGTTTCTTAGACAGCGTAGCATAGCATGTGTAGTGGGATTTTTTCTTTTGGTTTGCATTTTATTTTGCCCACCTTTCCTACAGTGAGGCAGGACCGGTGCAATGGGAATGCTATGAGTATCTTTCTTAGGCCACATTGCTCTAGACATTATGATTGTTAGACTGTTACATTTTGGTGGTTTGTTACACTACGTTGTTGTATTGACAGACCTGTTATGCTGTTACATTAACATTTTATCATGCTGCTACATTGGTAAAGGCCCACTACGCTGTTACGCTGTTAAAGTGTTTTTCTTGCTACATTACTATGCTTGTTACATGTTGTGCTTGTCATACTTGTCACTTTGCTACGCTGCACAGGGTGCAGTTGTCCTGCTACACTGTGCTTAACGAAACCATTGCTGTTGTGCAGTGGGGCTACTAGACTATGCTATACAGGACATGTCTACCATGCTACATTGTGTAGAGTGTAGCCACTGCACAGGGTGTTCCTGCCACACTACACTATGTGTAACACCCTGCTACGCTGCATACAACACTCAGGTCTATTTTATTGTGGCGGGGATTTACCATTTCATGCCTAAGGAAAAATTTGTAAGCGAAGGGTCACGCTACACTACATCAGTAATCCTCACTTGAACATAATGCTAATGTTTGGTGCTTTGTCATGTAGGGTCATGTTGAAACTCGTTTTGATTGTGCTTTAGGTAGTAAGCGTCTTGTGCTACCTAAGTGAACCCATGACCAACGTCTCTCCTCCCCATGCATGGGTGGGGCATCAGGCGGTCTGGTTTTGGGAGGGTGCCTGAGACTTCCTAGAGTTCCTCCTTCACCACTTTATTGTGATCATGTGGTCACACTTATTGGCTAAAAAAACCACTGTACTTACTGAAATGTTGTTGCCCGGGGCAAACCAGGGCATCTCGAAGTTCATAGCTGATGCGTCGGTTGATGGCGAAGGGGTAGAAGACTCAAACCAGCACCCAAGGGACCTAAGACAGTTGCGTTGGATTTGGGACATGCCCAAATTCAAATTCTACCACAAATACAATACGTTGTTTGTTGCACATCACGTGGGCACCTGCTTGCAGAACCCACTTGGAACCGTTTACTACACTGGCAGGTGAGTCCTATGAAGATGTTATAACCATGTTGTATCATTTTCTTTATGCTAGTCAAAATGGTCATCATAGTTTGCATGTTACCAAGTTTTATATTGACTAAGGTGGTCTTCATGGTAATAGGGATACATTGGTGTTGGCCCAAACGGCTTTGCAGGAGTTCTCCTCTACGGGAACGTGCGTGTATGTGTCATATGACAACTTGGGCTTGATTTCAGAAGCTACCCAACCAAGTATGTCAAGTTATATTTGAAGTGTAAGGAGCTTGGCTAGTTGGATAGAGAGTGGTACAATCACCGACCGCTTACTGTAGAAGACGTCTTGGTGGAAATTCCACCATTTACTAAGTCATTCAAACCTGGTGTGTCAAATTATGCATTGGTTTTTTATGTATTCAAGTAATGATTCTACTTTGGATTTTTGCTAATTTTTTTGTTGGTTATCATAGTAGCAAGCGAATCCCAAGAGGTTACAATGATTACCTCTAGACGAAATGAAACCAACCTCTTTTTCAAGTACTGGGAGGTGGACGAGATGCAACATTAGCTTTGCAATAGGTCCCCAACCATCCTTGTTCACAACATTCAGGAGGCTTGGCTCATGGATTTATTCCTGGCAGTAAATCCAAGTGTCCCAACTATAGAAATGCTTTCCCTAGCTGATTCCTTTTTCGAAAAGGATGACCGCTTATGCACACAGGTTCATAATGTGTGGGTGGTGTTTGAAATTAATGACAAAAATTTTGTAGATCCTTTCGGTGTTCCCTCTAATGGTCTCTCGGTAGGAGAAAAGACTAGCAAGGATGCCAACCATCAGGGGGACATAGAGGAATGGCTAGGGATAAGCAAGGACCGAAAGGGGATTTACATCCATAAGGTCAAGTTAGCGGTGGCCCAAACAATTTACCCTATCTTTTGGGCCTATGCCTTCTCTAAGCTCTCTCCCAAGGGAAGATTCCTCGAGTGGAGCAAGCCTAGATCATGCAAGATGTTATGGAAGAGGGGGCCCATTATAACTGGGCCAAATACCTTTCCAAAGGTTTGTGAGCTAAAATGGTCAAGCTTCGTGAGAAGCTTGACTGTTGTTTCAATGTGCACTATGCCTTCTTCGTAGCTTGCCTACGACGATTTGCAAAATTCTTGGTAGTCCGTGAAAATGGTGTCTAGGTATAGCAGGATCGTAACTAGATATCCAAGCCATGGATTTGCTAGGTTTTCCATACCACCCGATCCTAAGACCTCCTAGAAGCTATTGGGGAATCTCTTTCAATAACAACGAGGGATCAGGTGGCATGATCCTTTCGTGCTCGAGACAGCATTGAAGAGGCTCCTCCCATCAACACAGGCAATGTGTTAAGTGGGGAACATTTCATTGTAGAGACGATGAAGGCCAAGCTACAATGGAAAAAATCTCGTCTAGCAGAAGAACCTCCTCATACTACTGAAGAGAGAGGGAGGAAGTTGCAAATTAAGGTTCGCAAGGTGCAACCCACAGTGGGTAAGTGTGCTTAACTATTTGATTAGCATAGCACCTGCTATGTTGTGCTATGCTATGTAACATAACATAGCATAGCATCCATTTTTTGTTGGAGCATCATGCTTATTTTGAAAGTGTTTATCGAAGCAAGAAGAAGAAGAAGAGGTTTTGGCCCCTAAAGTAGGGGTGCTCACTTTAGAAGAAGAGGCCCCAGCAGCAGAGGAGGAGATCCTCGTCATAGAGAAAGAGGCCCCTACTACTGATGACCCTTTCATGGAGTGTGCCCCAGTACCTGAGGCGCATATGTCAGTTGAAGATGCCTCTACGCTACTAACTCAGCTAGAGGGTGAAGGGCTGCAATTTGATACTGGTGAGTTTGACTGCTTGCTAGACAGTATGCTGATGGGTGATCCCCCTGCTATCACCCTTGAGGGTTTACTAGGTAGGAGCTTTCCACCATCGTTTATGTTACTCATCAGTTTTATTGTTTTCCTTTCTCTTTGTCATTTCTAACATGTTTTATTATGCAATAGATACCACTATTATAGTCCCCGACTCTTCTTCCTCAATCCACCTTCGACCATGGATCGAGACCCTCGATAAATTTGCCTTTATGGAGGGGGTGGTCGATGACATGCTTGATCGCCTAAGGCAGATCGATCCCGAGATAGGTATGTCAAAGTTACTATGTTAGGCTCTCTAAGTTGTTGCATTTTTGCTATGGTACTATGAATAACACTTTCCCATGTGTGATTGATAGCTTCTCGTCTCAAGTGGGATCCCCCTGTCAAGCGATTGAGGTTGACGCAGTGCCTGAACTTCCTCCAGAGGTAGTCGAGGTGCCTCGTCATATATATGAGGAAACGAGTAAATGTGCATTGGATGTCTATCGATCAACTATTTCTGATCAATAAAATTTGCCAAGCATACCAGATAATCTCTCGATCTCTGATCTACTCCTTTTGCCTTTGGTAGTCTTTGCTCAAAGCTGTTAATGGTCGCCAATGAAGAGAACTGTATTTTCGCCAAAAGACTGATCGCTCCTGCTGCCAGTGCTCAAAAGATGTCTTCTGTCTTTGTCAAAAGGTGATCGATCCTTTCTTTCTTCACCAACTAGAGTATTTATAGGTTCAGTAGTACGTGGAGAAGGCACGGCCCTAATGACACATGTCTCGAACTTTCAAAATGTCATTGACTTGGCAAACTTTGTATTGAAACTGGTCATGTCGCATCACGTTTTTGGGAAAGGGGGCAAAGTACGCTATCAACCACTCCCACTGAAGCCGCCTCATGATTACGCTGCGATACGCTGATGAGCATATTATGCATATGAATAGCAGGTGCGTGTCTGGTACTGCCTTAGTTGACTTTAGGCTATATTACGCTCCTTTACGCTACATAGCGTGGCAGAGCATAATAGAGCATAGAAGTAGTTAACTCAAGCTGTTTTACGCTCATTTACGCCGCAAAGCATAATAGAGTGTAAAAATGGTCAACTTTATAATAAGTTACACTTTTTTACGCTACGTAGCGTAATAAGCGTAAAGCGACCAATCTGCAAAAAGAAGAAATCAATCTACTGCGTTTCTTTGGACTCTGTCTTTGACTTCCTCGAAGCTCATTATGCTGCTCTACGTAATGTAGCGTAAATTTAGCCCTGAACACAAGACTTAACGAAATATGCGACAAGTCGCATATCACGCTGCTTAGACATTGAACTTCGTCAAATTCACTGAAGTAGGTTACTTTCTGATATCAGGCTACATTAAGCAAAGTTACGCCGAGAGTCATTACGCTATGTTGCATAATGTAGTGTAAAGAGAGAAAACAAAGTAAGGTTGGAATTTGTAAGAAACTTGGAGACTTGATGTTGCGTGCCTCTTTGCCTTGTTCTATCTTCTGGATTTCTATCGCAAACTTTCACCCGAATCGTGAATCTTCGCCCTAGGCCGATTCACAATTTCCACAGTGTTTCAATGGCCCCTCTTTGTTGACGTTTAGAGGGCTTTCCTGAAGGACGTCGACAAAGAATACCAAACACCGGATGGGTAAGAATACCAACAGTGTTCATCAACGGTTACTCAAGTGTCACCTTGTCAAATTAGAAGTGCAGAAATGAGGGAAATGGGAGATAAAATGGTACGTGAGGGAATTCGTACAGAGGAGAGAGGTTCAGGGAAGACTCAAATGAGTGAGTATATTTTTTCGTGCATAAGCAATTAGGCCTTCTCCTGTGATTGCATTTGCATGGAGTTATGCTGTCATTTTGTAGATGAAGGGGCTTGCATAGACAAATTGTGTTGCGTCTGCACGGCCTGCATGAGTTTCGTTTCATCCATTTTGCCGACCCTACTTTTTTTTTGCATCCACTAGGCGAGTTGCGTTGCGCCAGTTCATGGACTTAACTGTAATGCAGATGCGGAAAGCGTATGCTGTGTATTCACATTTTGTGGAAGGAAAACAGATGGAATGGCTAAGGAGGGAAATAAGAGCAAGAGGTAGGATTATGAGGAAAACAGGGTTGCACTCCTAAGTGGACAGGCAAACCTAAGCGGCCATCTCAAAACGATGTCTGTACTTCACCGCTCAGATGAACGCACTCTTGAACGACATCCTTGTAGCAAGTAACCTACAATCAAAGAAGAAAATAGAGGACACCATCGCTCAGCTGAATCACCAGAGAGGTTGTTGAAACAAGTACTGTTTGGGGTGAGGCAGAGTGAGCGGGCCATGAACAAGGAACCATAGCAAGAGGCCAGGGTCTCAATGTTGATGCTCGGCCTAGCATATCGCTGCCAAAAAAAATCAGACTCATTGCACCTGACTGGTTATGCAAAGAACCAGCTAGGTGAATCTATGAAGCCAGAGTCTGATAGTGACAATGAACGAAGGTCCCCAAGGTCATGGTTGATGAGAACTCCTTTGGGGCTCCGGACGATAAAACTAATCTCTCAGAGGTGCCGCCGCTGAAATGGGTGCAGTGACGGCATCTCCGAGGGGTCAGTAGTATGCCTTTCAGCACATCTGAGGAATCAGCAGAATACCTGTGAGGTAGCGATGCTGGGGCTAATCCAACATCCCACCCTGTTCGTTTTGCAACCGCGCAGAGACGATCACGCTTGCCTGATTCATATGTTGGCAGTCTATAGGTCCTAGTTTTAAGTCCTAGTAGACTGCCATTGCTGGTTTCAAGTCCCAGCAGATCATGATCCTAGTTTAAAGTCTAGGCGGACTAAAAAATGCTAGTTTTACGTCGTAGCAGATGGTGGTAAAGCTGATTTATAGTCTCAGAAGACCGTGCTGTGGATGTCAGTTTCACGTCGTGACCCAGGGACAAATCTATGCTGGTTTCACGTCTCAGTAGACGGATACTTACCTGTGCTAGTTTTATGTCATGGTGGACAGCCGGTGCCAGTTTAGCATCATGGCGGACGCATGCTGGAAATGCCAATTTTACGTCTTGGCGGACCTGTACAACACTACCAGTTTTACGTTGTAGCGGACGGTTGCAATTTTTCATTTTTACGTTGTAGCAGATGATCGTTACCAGTTTAGCATCATGGTGGATGCATGCAGAAAGTGCCAGTTTTACATCGTAGCTGATGATGGTGTGCCTGATGTTAACACTGGATATGCAGCTAGAGGTAGTACCGCTTCAGATATATATGGTTCACGGGATTCGGTAACTTGTTGTCATTGATATCTGCTAGCTTTAATGCACCGTTGCCATACACATCAGCTACTAAGAAAGGGCCCTCCCAGTTTGCAGAGAACTTACCTACTGGTTCATGAAGGGCCTTGAGAACCAAATCTCCCTTCTCGATCGGATGTTGTTGAATATTATGACGGTGCTTCTGTCTCTGCTTATCTTGATACTTTTCGATGATATCAAGCATCTGTATTCGCTTCTCCTCTACTGAGTCCAAATCCATGATCCGAGACTCGATATGTTGAGTGTCATTTATAATCGTGGAGAGGACAATCTGCAGAGAAGGAACTTGTAATTCGAGTGGTAGCACCGCCTCAGATCCATAGACTAGGCTATAGGGTGTACTGTCTATAGCTATTCTACATGTGGTACAATACGCCCATAGCACATAGAGGATCTTTTCATGTCATCATTTTTTGTTGTTGTTGAGCATTTTCTTGAGCAAATTGATAATAACCTTATTTGTTGCTTAAGCTTAACCATTCTCTTGCGGGTAATAAGACGAGGAAAAAGATTGTTTGATACCAAGGCTATCACAAAAAGATTTGGTTTCTAGACTGCTAAATTGTGGCCCATTGTCGGTCACGATAGTCATCAGGAGGCCAAATCTAGTTACGATGTTGTCTAAAATGAAATGGCAGATCTGTTGAGATGTGATCTTTTGCAAAGGGATGGCTTCTACCCACTTCATGAAATATTCAGTAGCAGTGATTATGAAGCTATGACTTGCGGAAGATTTTGGTGCGATAGGCCCTATAATGTCTAATCCCCATCGTTGAAATGGCCATGTAATCTGAGTCATGTGCAGTTCTGTGGGCGACACATGTATAAGGTTCGCGTAACATTGATACGTGTTGCACGTTTTAACCTTTGTAAGACAGTATTTTTCCATATACGACCAATAATACCCTAAGCGACGGATTTTAGAGGCCATGGCTCGTGGTGCTGCATGTCCTCAGCATAATCCCTCGTGAACTTCGCCGACTATACGTTGTGCTTGGTCTTTGTTAACGCAAGTAAGCAGTACTCCATTGAAAAAACGTCTACAAAGGGTAATATCTCCTATGATGACGTACTACCTAGCTCGCTTGCGGATTGCATCTTTTTGTGCACGTGTTAGCTCGTGTGGTGGTTCGCCATGCAGAAGGTAAGTTTTAATGTTATTGTACCACTCTGGCGTTCTATCCTCGAGCAGTGAAGATATTTGCGCTATCTAAATGATAGGATCTGTACACTCTGTTATTAAGGTGGGACAAGTGTCGAACAGGTGCAATGGCACATTTAAAGCTAATGTAGCTAGTGCATCGGCTAGCGTGTTGTCATTTCGAGGCACGTGTTGGGCATCGGTTGCTGCAAACTATTTCAGAAGATCTTTAGCCATATCGCAATAGGGATGTAAATGTGCAGCCTTGCAGGCGTAGACTCCTGTGATTTGATTTATAACAAGCATCGAATTGCCCCTAATCACCAGGTGTTGAACATCAAGCTCTCTGGATGTTAATAATCCCCTGAGGAGCCCCTCGTACTCTGCCACGTTGTTCGTACAGGAGAATGTCAAGCGGTAGGCATGCAAAGGTACATCCTCAGGTGACAGCATAATGATCGTGGCAGCACTACCTCCTCTAGCAGTTGAAGCTCTGTCAAAATGTAACATTGCTTTGAGGCCTGTTAGGACAGGGCTTAGACTATGTACATACTCATCGGGAAATTCAGGCTCTATTGTTGCCTGACTGTCAATAGGTGATGTTATTAGTTGGTTAGCTATCGCTTGGCCTTTTGTAGAAGATTAACCAATGTAACACAAATCGAATTCTACCGTGATAGCATTCAAACGAGCTATCTTACTACTTTCATACAGGTTATGCGTAATAGCCCTAAGGATGTTATTCTTGTAGATTATGTTGACTTGGCTATAGAAGAGATAGTGTCTGCATTTTTTGAGTGTAAATACTAACGCTAAACAATTACACTCTACTTCATTATACCTCATTTCATATGCATATAGAGCATGACTCAAGTAGTATATGGGTACTTCTGACCCATCATCTCTCTTTTGACAGAGTAATGCAGCTAGGGCTATGTCTGAGGTTGCGAGGTAAATGTAGAACGGTTGATCCCTTTGTGGCGAGAATACTGTTGGCAAGCGTTGAAGTTCTTGCTTCAAGTTGTCAAACGCACGCTAACAATCATCCATCCATTTGAAATTAACCCCCTTTTTAAGTAGATGCTACATGGGGTGTAACTTATCTGTTAGTCTCAAAATGAACCACCTGATAAACTGTAACCTCCCTTGAAATCTGTGTAATTGCTTGAGATTTGTAGCGGGTGTCAATTCAACAATGGCCTTGACCTTGTTAGGGTCTACTCGTATGCCAGCTTCTGATACCACAAACCCTAGAATGCGTCCTGTTTTGACTCCGAATATGCACTTTTTTGGATTGAGCCGGAGGTCATATTTAGAGCATCTTTTAAGAACTAACTCTAGATCCTCTGAATGATCTTTTGACCTTATAGACTTAATAGCTATATCGTCAACATAAGCATTCAATCTCCCTAGGAGGTAATTGCTAAAGATGTACGTCATAGCTCGTTGATACGTGGCTCTAGCATTTTTTAAACCAAAAGGCATCATAGTGTAACAAAAGGTCCCCCATGGTGTCATGAATGTTATTGTCAGCTGGTGTTCCGGGTTGATGCGAATTTGATTATAGCCTAAGAAGTCATCCATGAAGAATAAAAGTGCATGCCCAGCAGTTGTATCCACTAGTTGGTCAATACTCGGTAGCAGGAAATTGTCCTTGATTATAGCTTTGTTCAAGTCTCGTAAGTCTATGCAAATGTGTATCCCTCTAGTCTTTTTAGGGACAACTACAATGTTAGATACCCAGTCTGAGTAATCGACCGCGTGAATAAAACCATCCTGGTACAGTTTAGTGATCTCATCATGTACTGCTAGCACGACTTCTGGCTTAATTTTTCATGCTTTTTGTCTAATTGCTTTAATATGGGGATCTAGAATTATGTTGTGTTGTATTAATCTTGGGCCTAGTCCCGGCATATCTTCATATGACCATGCGAACACTGTGACGTTATTCTGGAGCACATGTTTTATGTTTTCATGTGTCTTTTGATCCAATAAAGAACTAACCTTAAGAGTTCTAATCTCACCTTTATGCATAACCACAGAGACATCGTTAAGGGGGTCTTCAGTTACATCTCCAGCCTCTAGATCTAGCGTGCACGTCGATTGTTCTGGCCAGTCTAGAGATGCTTCCAACGTGGCTATGGTTGCATCATTGAGGGCAAGGTTAGTTTCTACTAGTGTGGGATTAAATTGTCTAATGATTCACCCATGTGGGCCTGTTAAGACTAGGGGTGTAGATAAAGTTTCGTCCATTTGCCAACTATCCTACAAAATTGCCAAATATGAAAGTGGTTAGGAAAATGTTAAGTTAGATGTCGCCAGTATTAACGTATGACGCTTGGTGTAGTTTTAAGAAAGGTATGGCATGACGTTGCCGAGCGTGAAGAGCTAACTGAATTTTGAATATTACGAACAGCTTGTAATTAATATGACCTGATTACGAAGTGATAAGGTGTAGTAGTTTAAGGTCGTTTCGGACCGTAATGCATGCGATATCTGCCGCAATTAATGCCCTAATCTTCGGGTTCCAGCTCATATTGACACTAGCATTTGGACAAGTCTCGCTTTAATCGGGTGTCAAGTCGATTAGTTCTGCATATAAGTAGGTAGTTCTTATCGAAAACAAGCTGTTGGCTAATTCAAATTCGACTTTTTGGTTGTCATAGAGAGAAGGAGAAAGAGTAAAATATTGCAGCGCGTTATTTGTGAAGGTGTTCAGGACTGTAACAATGGCACCGAAGGTGAGAGGAAAGAATACCAAATTGGCAAAAATTGACGAAGTACAAGGGAGTCTGTAGCGTGCTTCGCAGGCCTTGGTCTAAGTGAGAGATGTCACTCCCTTGAATCGGTAGGCCATCCCTTACTTACTCGTATTGCTTTCGGTGATATGCTTTTTTCTTATGTTTATGCATTTGCGTCATCTGCGTAAACTAGATTTTTAGGATGTAGACCTCGTATTAAAACAAGGGTTTAGACAACAGTATTGCGTCTATCGCCATTGTCTGAGACAAACCTTGTACTATTACAAGGGTTTAAGCGATTTCGGCTGTATGGCTAAAGCGTAATTTGTAATTTTTTTTATAGTTTTCCTAAACATGGAATAGAATCTAGATGGTAATGTGTTTATGTTCTGTACAGTATAATGGTGAAACCAGTCCTAATCATTTTGGACATAGTCAGGGTTTTATGTTGTATAAACCCTCTTGCAGCCAATGTTCCTCCCCCTCAGACTCGTTTGTAGGGGAAGGCTATATGGTTCCAGAAGGGTGCGTTAGAGTTTTTGCAGTTCTTGTTGCGTAACTACAGTATCATTGTTTGGTCACATTTGTCGGGCAATGTGGATGGAGCTATTTTGGAACATTTGTTAGTTGGTTCTACACAGGGCATCCTGGCCTTCCTGACAGACGAGGCTATTGATACTGATCGTTCTCAAGACCGTGAACTTAGCACCAGAGGATTTAGGCGTTTAAGTTGGGTCTGGGAGATGCCCAAATTTAGCTATTATCATGTGTATAATACTTTGTTCGTGGCTCATCATGTCTCAACTTACTTTCATAATCCACCAGGCACAGTGTATTATTCGGGCGGGTAAGTCATTTTACTTGTGGTGTTGTTAACATGTTTTCTAATGTCTGAATTTGCAAAGCGTAGGGTAGTAATGTGCCATATGATATAGGTTCTTCATCAACGAAAATGGGTTAGAGGGCAATAATGATACATTGACCTAGACTGAAAGGGCGATAAATGAGTTTACGCCCACTAGCAACGTACGCGCCGATGTAATGGGGCAAATGACCTTCGAAATTCCTGAGTATCCTACCTGTTATGCTGATTCCTTCAAGAGTTGTCAGAATCTTGGGTGGTTACATGAGAAATGGACTTTGAACCCACCCCTTACCCTTGCAGACGTGCAAAGGAAGCTTCCTCCATTTCCTTTGCCATTTGGACCTGGTAAGGTTTTGTTGCTACAATTGGTTATAGGATATTATTTTTTGTTTTGAAATGTTGTGTAACAGTGTTTTCGCTATCTTGACTTGTGTCTTGTGTTATCAGTTAGGGAATCCCGGGAGATTACCATCATGATTTCTAGCCATGAGGCGAACACCCTCCTCTTCCGTTATGGCGACATAAAAGAAGCGCAGCGCTAGCTCGGCCACACGACAGCCCCAGTTGCGTTGGTTACTAAGCTACAGTAAGCGAGGCTGATGCATTTGTTCTTGGCCGTAATTCTCGATGTCCCTGCAAGCAAAATGTTAACCCTGGTTAACTCCTTCAGTGAGGGAGCTGAACATTTTTGCACGCGCATGTGTAACATGCGTGTACATTTTGATATTGACACTCAGCTGTTTACTGACCTTTTTGGCATCCCTTCTGATGGTCTTCCCATAGAGGAAAAATTGAAGAGAAGCGTCAAATGTTAGGAAGAGCTGGAGGAGTGGTTGGGGACCAAGATGGACACAAAGGGGATTCCTTGTGAAAAGATCGAGTTAGGGGTTTCCAAGACTATTTATCCCCTCTTCCAAGCCCGGGCTTTCCCCAGAACACTCTCACAAGGGAAGTTCTTTACTATAGAACAGGCCCGTATTATGCGAGAGGTGATTAAGGCAGGGACACAATTCAACTAGGCAAGCTATTTCACTGAGGGGTTACGCACTGAAATGAACAGGCTCCGCCAAAAGCTCGAGTCTTGTTTTAGCGTGCACTTCACCTTCTTCATAGCTTGCCTCTGGCATTTTGAAGAATTTTTGGTGGTCCAAAGGAATGGGGTCTCTGTGCAACAGGACCGAGACTAGTTATCCAAACCCTGGATCTCCCATTTTTTGGCACTACCCGGTCACAGGATCCTCCGGAGGGAATTGGGGAGTTGCTTTCTATAACGACTAAGGATGTGATGGCACCTCGAACGCGAGGCCCTGACAGTGTAGGTGGGGCGCTTCCCACTTACACCAGTGATGCATCACAAGGGAAGCGCCTGGTGGCAGAGATAGTAGATGCCTCGGTTTAGTGTAAAAGTCCTCGTCTAACCGAGGCGCCTGTGGAACCAGCAGGTGGCATGGGCAGAACTGTACAAGTCAAGTTTCAGCGGAGTAGACCTCCACCTGGTAAGCGAAAGGATATAGTAAAAGTTATAGTAATTGTTGTATTTACGCAACATATTCAAGGTTTTTTTTGAATGATTTGAATGTATTATATGGTATAAACAGGGAGACCTATAGAACGATTGACCCCTGAAACAGGGGCGGTGATATTGTGGACTGGAGAAGGGGCCCCAGTTTTGGAAGAGGAGGCCCTGGCTATTGGAGTGAGTGACACACAAACCCTTGTGCACGAGGAGAGAGAGGAGGCAGAGAACGTTGACGCACTCCCCACTGGAATAGGTAGAGGTAATCAGTCTATTAAAATTTTTAAGTAATTCTGTTAGTATCCAAAAATTTTGACTTAATTACGCTACAGATGAACAAGGTGCATCCCCGTCTACCATTGTAAGCAGAGTGTTGGGGGAATTACTTGATAAATTTTCCTTCATGGAAGGCGTTGTTGGTGATATGATCGAGCGCCTCAAGTGCGTCGATCCTGGGGCTGGTATGTTACGGCTATAGTATGCTTATTTTATTATAGGGTTATAATGTTTATTTACGTTTGATCTAATATTCGATATCAGGAGCTCGCCTTCGATGGGACTCTACGGAGCCCATTGACCTGGACACTATCGAGCCTTCATTGGAAGGAGCAGTTGTGCCACGCAACATTTATGAGGAAATGCGTAAATGTGCGTTACGCTCAACCCGCTCCTTGTGGGAGAGTCAAAACGTCAATGAAGACCTCTGGAAGAAGCTGTAGAGGTTAGAGAAGGAAAGGATATCTCTAACCAAAGAGTTCGAAGACTTAAGATCGTGATGTGAATTCCTACAAGCATGAGGAATAGGTGAAGAGGACTGGCAGACGGTTGTCATTGACTACGCTCGCTACTGGACCACGGTCAAAAAAAGCGTACAAACCAGTTGTGAATTGGTGGAGCAAAGGATGCAAATAGAGCTCTGGGCCCAGAAGAACTAGGACTGGAAGGACTTTTGTGCAAGTGTGGGGGCAGAAACAAAAAGATCATAAGCATCTATATAAGCGAGAAAGTATTGCTTATCGTCAGCACTATCGAGATTCTGTCGTTGAAGCTCAATCATTGCGATTGTTCCTTAACATCATTGGTGCGTCTAAGGCCTTCAAGAAGTTCCAGGAGCAGGTAACGATGAGCGCATCTCCAGAAAGGGAAATTACTCTTCCCGAGGAAGAGACCACAGTCACTACTTTCTTCCCTGAACCACCCTGATGGACTAGCGTGGAGAAAGGTAAGGTGAAGGTTGAAACTAATCTGGGGAATGGAGTTTGGTCTGAGTTGACTGAAGACGAAATTATGCAACGCTTGTGGGTCGGTCTAGATCAACTCCCCTTTGCTGCAGATGTAGGGCCATCGTGAGTAAGTTTGAGTGTTATTGAATTTAAATTTTCTGACTTGTCCTATCATGGCTTTTGCTTATGTACTTGTTGTATGTAGGTACAAGGAATGGATGAAGAAGGTGGATAGAATGAAGAGCACATTCAGGAAGGAGAGCGTAATGACATAGACCGTCCTCTTGGGGAGCAAGTGTTAGTGCAAGAACCCTGTGAAGATGACATTCCTCATGAAGGAATACTCCCTAAAAGGGACGGCCCATTCGAAGACAATTTATTAGGCTTAGAGGCGGACTTAAGGGATACGGGCGATAGTGGCACTAGGGGGGATGCGTAATTGTGATTTACACACGATTTTATTTATGAGGTTGAACAATGGCAATATGAATCTTGGCATGATTAATCATGGGATTTTCTTTATGTTTTTTTTTAAATTTATGTCTTTATTTATACAAAGCGTAAATAGAATTGTTGAAGGTTTTGGATGGATTGTGTTATTATGACTGTAGAATGGAGTCGCTAGTTTAAGGCCATTGCGGGCCATCACATAGCGTTTGCTTAAGATATAAACGAATTTGCTAGTTTTAGGCCATTGTGGGCCTTTTGCGTATGTCAGAGAATGTAATTGATAAAAGTGTACGTATTTGCGTAATTGTATTAATATAACTAATAGAAGTCAAGAAGCATAAATGGAGTAAACTAGGAAACATAAATGGCGTAATGGATAGAAAACATAAATATATGTATATTAAGGAAAACTGACAGTCAAATTTGATAAGCAGAAATGGAAAAAACTAGTGAAAATGTAACGATGTGCGTAAATACCACTCAGATCAATCGCTAGCCCGTAATTGTTTCTTGATGGCCTTTACGTTGAGTGATGTGTAAGGGCGAGGAGATTTATGGCCTGACTCCTCCACATCATCATCCTCTCCCTGAAAGGGTAGGTCGGCCTAGGCTATGCTATCATTATTCATTTCAACTTGTTCAGGAATTTGGACATGGGTTTGACCTTCAGGCATTTCGATTTTTGAACCCTGTTCTTCCTCGATATTATTGACAGTCCTAGGAGTTATTTCATCACTGTGTATTACTACATCTCCCCCTGCATAAGGTAGGTGTATCTCTTGGTGTATCGGTGACGAAACTGCCCTCAGTTGGGCTAGCCAGGACCTCCCTAGAATCAGGTTGAAGCCGGGCATCTCCTCGATAACGATAAATGTGGCATCTGTTGGGAACTGGTCTCCTGCCACAAATTCGATATGCACTGTTCCTTTGACTTGAACTCTTGCCCCGTTGAATGACTTTAGGCACGATGTTGTCGTAGGACTGATCTGGTTGACCAGACCCAACTTATCCACTATAGGATAAGGGATGACATTCATGGCCGCACCATCATCAACATGCACCCTCCGAATCCGATGTTGACCAACCCGGATGGTGATGAACATGGGTTCTATCATCACTCGACCTTTCTCAAGATCATCTTTGATGGATTCATCGTGAAAGATCAATGGGGTAGGTTTGGGTTACTCAGCGGCGGGGGGAAACATGACAGCATGTATCGCTTCCTCTTCTGTTGGTAAGCCTTCATCCACAAGTATGGATGTCAGCATATAGACCATAGCCTCACGGTGCTTTTGAGATGTCATAAGCAAGTCATAGAGGCTAAATGTTGTGTTCTTCTATTTTAGAGCTTGCTTGACTTGCGTAAATAAGTCGAGGAGGTCCCGTTCTCGGCTGGGTTTCTTATCTCCTTTGTCTTCTTCCATTCGCCCTAAGAGACGAATTTCTCGAGGCAGCATAGCGTCAGTCGAAGGGTTGTGTTTCTTCCTGCCGAGGGGAGGTGGTTGTGTTTCTGTACCCTTGTCTTTCCCATAAGGTGCAGGTGAAGGTACAAAGGCTAGGGGCCTGGGCTTAGCGAAGCCTAGCGTAGAGTGATTTTTGGTGGTATTAATTGATGCATCCCATTCCTTTTTTTTATTGGATGATGGTTGATGGTTTTGGTTAGAAGCTTGCCCCTGCGTAAAAGGGGCAGCCAGTGGTTTTGGTACCCTAAGGATAAAAGGCACCTTAGGAGTAGGCACGGGCGTGGCTCTGGCTTTATCGTTAACGTGAGACCGAGTTATAGCTGGAGAGGGCATCTGAATAATAAAGGGTGGCCTCGGGACACTGCTAACTGCCGGTGAAGAACTTGCCCCCTAGGGTGAACTGGTAGGTACATGTAAAACAAAGGGTTTTTTAGGTGGTACCTTCCCTTCACTGTCCATACTTACCACATTAATGGTGTATGGTGCGTTATTTGTGTTTAATGGGTCTTTATACACATGCATCGCCTGGTTTTCGGGACGTGTTGGACTACTGCCATCTAGTTTCAGAGAACCATCGTCAATCATGCGTTGAATATCATCCTTCAATGCCCAGCAGTAATCGGTATCGTGACCACACAACTGATGGTAGTCACAAAAACGATCCAGCCTAAAAGACTTAGGAACTGGCGGTTCATTAGGTAGGGCTAAAGAAGGATTCTTCAGCAATTCACAATGGTGCCTGTGACACTGCAAATCTTCTTTGGATACCTTTTTATTCTGAATATATCTTGCCCTTAATAATTGTTTCAACAGTTCCAAATGTTTTATAGGTAGGGCTGTATATTTTGAGCAATCTTTACGCTCGAAGTTTGGTTTTGATTGTGGGGGCTTTTCAGGGGCAAGTGTGTCTTGGCCGGTGCTGCTTGCACTAGCCATGGTCTCGGCAAACGCTGTGGGTGCCTTCTTGTTATTCTTTTTTTTAGCGCCCTCGGCCAGCGCAGCTACTGTCATCGTTGTTGCTTTACCTTTGTCTTTACCCTTATTATTGGCATTTTCATAAGCCACATATGCTGGGTCTTTGCTAGCCTCAGCAGCATCTTGGATGCTCCTAGTTTGTGCAAAAGCCTAACTCAATGAGCAAGGGGCAAGGTAGTATAGTTTAGACTTGATGAAGTCGTTAACTGCTTCTTTGAAAATAGCCAACAGATGGGCTTCCGCGATAGGCTCATGGATTTCATTCAGAGTAGCGCTCCATCGCTGTATAAACTTCTAGACTGGCTCGAGT
>MNCI01017238.1:303416-348829 GCA_015680685.1 Gnetum montanum | reverse complement strand
GTATCAGAGCTAGCAGCTTTAAGGCACTTAACTTCCTCGGTGAGGGCCTCGATAAGCGAAAAAGCTTAATCCAGACCTGTTGATGAAGAAGTCGGCGCAGGAGGAGCAAGGGGTTGGACTGATAGAGCAGTGTCGGGTAATGGGAAGGGAGCGATGGTTTGGCTGACAGGAAATGCTACGGGGACTATCCCTGCAGATGGAGCGGCCTATGAAAACCATCACCCACCAGGTTGAGCGAAGAAATTGGCCATCGCCGGATGTGTAGGATGGAAGGTGTAAGGATGTTGTGCAGTTACCTGCGGGACATGCGTGGTAGATGCGGCTAAGGATTGTACAACGTATAACGCAGATTGATTGTGTTGTGCAACAGGCATGATCCACTGACCCGCTGTAGGTTATTGAACAGATCGTTGCGATTGAACGGTGGTTGCGATCTATTGCCTTGCAATGGGCTGCGATGATAAATTTTGCACCAGATTTTGCACTGGGCAGGTTATAGGTGTGTTATGGAGTTGCACTTGGGGGATGAAGTGGGGTGCGGTAGATGCAGGTATCACCGATGGAATACTGATTACATGTGGCGAGGAGATTACTCCCATGTTATTTTGAGATGGCATTTGTACCTGCAAGATCTAGGATTGCATAGTGGCCTATGGGACGACGGGAATATGTATTTGGGTGATCATGATTGGGTTGAGATGGGCAGCTTCTCCGATGAGAGGATTAAATAGGGGATTTACGTATGTATGGGGGCTGAGGGTATGGTATGAATCCACGCATTCAGACTAAGCTACGAATTCATCTTCTTCCTCCTCCTCATTTTGAGGTTCTAGAATAGACCATGTAGTCTGATTCCTAGCCATAACCAGCTGGGACAAGAGTTCATGATAATGATCAGTCAGGGGGATAATGTCATACGCAGTGGGGGTGAAATCTTGACCTCCTCTGTGGATCATCTCGTAATTTTGTTTTGCTTCCATCTCAGCCCGGCTAAGGGCAAGCTTTGCCTGGATCTTGACGCAGATGAAATTATACTCTTCAGGAGTCAAGATGGTAAGTGAAGGATCCTTGCCCTGTAATCTCAACGAACGACGTGATGGTCCCTGAGGTCCTATTGCGCCAGAAGCTGATCTGGGAATGGTGATGGGATTTACGGATGTGGCACCTGAGTCATTGGTGATCATAGCGGTAGTGGTTGCATATGCAGAATCCATTTCTCAGATAGGTCAACGATAACAAACGACTGGATTTAAAAGGTGATGGCCAAACAAAATCACGATTGGGCTTTTTACCCTGTGGGATTCCAAAGGAATCGTTGCTATGACCAATCTACACCACACAATTTCGTAAACTTCCCTAGAGGTATTACGTTTACATTTTTACAAACGCGGGTATGGATTGCTTACAGGGCTACCTGTAAAATATAGATCGGAGTATTAGGCCCTCCTTCTAGCGCCAGAAAACTGTAATGATGGAAAACGTCGGTTGCTGGAAAATACCAAACGAAGATTCGTGTACACAGTCTTAACCACAGATCTGTGTGAGGGTTGTGCTGGAGAAAATGAATTCGTGATGCCCTAAACGGTCTTGTCGATTAGACAGGGACTTACTTAACCAGTAAATTAACAAATATCGCGATAATATGCGTATTATATAGATATTCCACGAAACAATTTGATTCGATAAATCATAGAAGGATGCAAAAAACAATGTAAATAATTTGAAATAACGAAAACATCAACGCTACAAGAAAGATCAGATTTAGGAAAGATGCGCAATCCCAAGATCTATGTTTTGACTCAAAGACTGAGTATATTGTATACAAAGTTCCAATAGCCAAACTCCGCTTATCCTGTGCGAAGCATACACAAAACAACAAGAAAACTGTTCAACAAGGAGTACAGAATGAAGCTCGGTCTACCTCGTGAGCTAAAGATGGAATGCAAGGAAGGTCAAGCCTGGATGTCTATCGATCAACTATTTCTGATCAATAAACTTTGCCAAGCATACCAGATAATCTCTCGATCTCTGATCTACTCCTTTTGCCTTTGGTAGTCTTTGCTCAAAGCTATTAATGGTCGCCAATGAAGAGAACTGTATTTTCGCCAAAAGACTGATCGCTCCTGCTGCCAATGCTCAAAAGATGTCTTCTGTCTTTGTCAAAAGGTGATCGATCCTTTCTTTCTTCACCAACTAGAGTATTTATAGGTTCAGTAGTATGTGGAGAAGGCATGGCCTTGATGACATGTGTCTCGAACTTTCAAAATGCTGTTGACTTGGCAAACTTTGTGTTGAAACTGGTCATGTCACATCATGTTTTTGGGAAAGGGGGCAAAGTACACTATGAACCACTCCTGCTGAAGCCACCTCATGATTATGCTGTGATACGCTGATGAGCGTATTATGCATATGGATAGCAGGTGCGTGTCTGGTACTGCCTTAGTTGACTTTAGGCTATATTATGCTCGTTTACGCTACATAGTGTGGCAGAGCGTAATAGAGCATAGAAGTAGTTAACTCAAGCTGTTTTACGCTCATTTACGCCGCAAAGTGTAATAGAGCATAAAAATGGTCAACTTAACAATAAGTTACGCTTGTTTACGTTGCGTAGCGTAATAAGCATAAAGCGACCAATCTGCAAAAAGAAGAAATCAATCTACCGCGTTTCTTTGGACTCTGTCTTTGACTTCCTCGAAGCTCATTACGCTGCTCTGCGTAATGTAGCGTAAATTCAGCCCTGAAAAAAAGACTTAAAGAAATATGCGACAAGTCGCATATCATGCTGCTTAGACATTGAACTTTGTCAAATTCGCTGAAGTAGGTTACTTTCTAATATCGGGCTACATTAAGCAAAGTTACGCCGAGTGTCATTACGCTATGTTGCATAATGTAGCGTAAAGAGAGAAAACAATGTAAGGTTGGAATTTGTAAGAAACTTGGAGACTTGATGCTGCGCACTTCTTTGCCTTGTTCTGTCTTCTAGATTTCTATCGCAAACTTTCGCCCAAATCGTGAATCTTCGCCCTAGGCCGATTCGCAATTTCCACGGTGTTTCAGCATGCTCCTTATGAAAGTGTAGGCGTGTCAATGAGGACCTTTGCAAGAGGGTGCAAAAACTTGAGAAAGAGAAAGCCAGCCAAGCTGTTGAGTTGGAGGACCTTCGATCTAGGAATGAATTTTTATTGGCCCGTGACACATGATGGCAGTTGGTGTACGGTTGTTATTGACTATGCTAGATACTGGATAGTTGTATGGAGCAAGAACAAGCCTACTTTTGAGATTATTGAACAAACCATGCATATGGACCTTTTGGCCCAGAAGAACCAAGACTGGAAGGATTATAGCGCAAAGGTATACAAATGGGGGCAGGCACAAAAGAACCATAAGCACATGTACAAAATGGAACGTGCCAGCTATCATAAACAATATTAGGATGCATCTGTTGAGTTGCATACCTATAAGCTATTCCTTGATGTCATTTTTGCTTTTAGGGCCTACAAAAAGTTCATGCAACAAGTAGTAGTTAGCAAGTCTCCTAAAAGAGAAATGACTCTACCTTCTAGGGAGACTTCCATTGCCACCTTTTCTCTGGGGCCACCTAGATGGATGGCTATGGAGAAAGGTAAAGTTGCAGCAAGCATTGATCTGGCTGAGGAGGATTGGGCCAACCTCACCGAGGAGAAGATCCTTTAATGTCTAGTGGCTGGCATGGACAGGATACCCACCGAGATGGATGCAGGCCCATCTTAGATTAGTCATTTTTATTGTATCATAATTTTTTTTGTAAAATCCTTATTGTAATGTATCTCATTATTTCATTTTTTTATTGTAGGATCCAAACAATGGTGCAGGACCTAGCGGCACAGGGTATGGGAGTGCTAAAGAGGACTCATAGTGTAGCGGAAAAAGATTATATATTTTTTTCAAATTCATTTTTTTGGACTTCATTTTTGGGAAACATCATTGTATGGAATAAAATTTAATAAAGTAAAACCATTATTTCATCTGGCTGATCTTTTATTAGTGCATTTGGGGCCCCTTGTTGGTTTCTTATCCTAGTTTAAGGCCATTCCAAGTTGTGGCAATAGTTTAAGGCCATTTCAGGCCATTGCTCAATGATGATGATTTTTCTATTGTTTTTTTTTTGGGAAGTAAAGGTGCTATTTTTAGGCCATTTCAAGCTGTGATGATAGTTTTAGGCCATTCCGGGCCACAATGGTAGTTTAAGGCCATTTCAAGATGCAATGGTAGTTTAAGGCCATTTTGGGTTGTGATGGTAGTTTAAGGCCATTTCGGGCCATGATGGTAGTTTAAGGCCATTCCTGGTTGTTGCTAGTTTTAGGCCATTTTAGGCCATTGCTAGTTTTAGGGCATTTCAGGCCATAGGACAATGTAATCAGTAGACTCAATCATGCACACAATAAATTTAATGTAAAAAATGCAAACAACAAACTTAATGTAAAAAAAATAGTAATTTTACTTTAAGAAATAACTAGTGCAAACAAAAAACTTCATGTAAAATATAAATTAGGCACGTAGTAAACTTAATGTAAAAATGTAAATTGTGAAAATAGCCAACTTCAATGAAAAAGTGTAAATTACATCATCAGAGGTGTAAGAATTTATTAAGGTGATGGTGGAGACATGTTTTAATCATGTAATTTCTTCCTAATTCGACATGGGTTAGGTGGGGCATACAGCTAGGAGGCCTTGCATTGGTATTCATCCATGTTGTCATTTACTGCTTGGAAGGGAAACTCAACCAATAGCAAGAGGCGATGGCATGAGCAAATCCTTTACGTGTTGTGGGCTTACCATACAACATGTAGAACCGCTATAGGTAAGACTCAATACAGTCTCATTTACAGATCTAAAGTGGTGTTACCTCTTGAATTGCAAGTTCCATCACTTCGAATGATCCTTTCAAACATTATAGATGAGGCTCAAAACAACAAGTCAAGGATCATTGATCTTGACTCCGTAGAGGAAGAGCATGCCCAAACACTTTGTCACATTGAATGGTACCATGATAAACAATGGCAAAAGCATCGCTGCAACTTATATCAATGACCAATCAAAAAGGGGGACTTAGTTCTCAAGGCCATTCATGAGCCTGTAAGGAAATTATCAACCAACTGGAAAGGCCCTTTCATAGTCATGAAAGCCTATAAGAATGGGGCATTCAAATTGGCTAATATGGATGGCAATGAGTTTACAAATCCTGTTAACCACTTGTACCTCAAGCCATACTACATTTGATGCAAAGGATTACATCAGATACAAAGCAAGATAAGCAGAACATATGCTATGACGTAAAACTGGCACAACAAATCCGCTATGACTATAAACTGGCACAGAACTTCTACTATGATGTTAAATTGGCACAACATGTCCTTGGGCTATGATGTAAAACTAACACCCACAGCATGGTCCACTATGATCTTAAACTGGCCATCCATCGTCCGCTACGACATTAAACTAGCACAGCGGTCTACTAGGACCTTAAACTAGCACATCGACCTACTGGGACCTTAAACTAGCAAATTCGACAGTCTACTAAGACTTTAAACTAGGTTCATAGTGCAATGCCTCCTAGCGCACACATGTGACTCTAGTGAATAAGAGAGCATGCACAACTTCAAACTTCTTGGACACCATGGGGTGGGACGTTGCAGTTCTAGAACATAGTTCACATTGCTAAGAAAAAACCCTCTAGAACACATGCAACGTCACCACCCCTAGCATCTTGCTAATCTTCTGGAGATGTCATTTGACATCTTACTGACCTTCCAAAGCTATCGCTACCACACCCAGTCATCCTGGTAGTAGCTCTTGCCATCAGCACTTGCTGCTGGAGTTCCAACACTATTGTGGCCTAGCCACAAGGTTTCCATCCTCCATCCCTTGCCATTGTCTGAGCCCAAAAGGCATCCAGTTGTTAGGCTTCTCACCTTGCAACTGGACTACATGATGTTTGCCTTGGGCAGGGATTCTTGAGCACCCACGTCATCATCGCTCTTGGCCTCTTCAGTGCTCATTTTTGGGCAAAGCCATTGAGATCCTTTGGCTTGCTGCTATTGAAACCTACGCTAGCCTTTCCACTTTGGACATCGCATACGGCAGGCATAATACTTTCCACCTTAGTAGTGCCTTGAGCAAGCAGGACTTTGCCCTCATTTCACTTGATGGTTGTTTCTTCTAGTTTTCTCTCTGTGGCATCATTCATGGATGCATTCACCATGAGGATGAGATACCACATTGCTTCAAAGCACCTGCTTTGATCAGCCTAGCTACTTGAGAGTGCATATCCTACCCTTCCTTCAGCCAACTAAATCCCCATTCCCGGTACTCACAGTTTTTCATACCCTCTTTGCAAGATTCCCTGATGCACATAAAGCCCCTTCACATGCCCAATCGCTAAACCCATGATGGACGTAACGTAGCTCGTCCCATGGAAAGCCTCTATAAGTAGGTCAAATCCCCACATGGATGTAACATGAACTCATCTCAGGGAGGAAATGCCTATCCTACAGCAACGACAAGGTTTCCTTTACATGAACATGGGTGTGTAGCAAAAAAAGAAAAAAAAAGCACAACAACACAAAAAAAAAAAGGAATTAAGTACCTAAAAATGGCACGATAGCTATTTTGCAATCATCCCAACCAAAAATTAACCATCTCCAAGCACTCCAATTAGAGGTCCAAGGCCAAGGAAAATGACACCCATGCATGCTAGTTCCCTCATAAGCACTCTGACGAGGGATCACACTATGGCAACAGTTTCATGCTATCGCACTCTACATTTATTTCTTCCCTAACCATGTCTCCTCAAAATCCATCCCTTTGCCCCCTATCATACACCACTCTCATAGTACTCTCAAACATGGCAAAGCATCATCCAAGCAAGCACTCAAGAGCGATGTTGGTGTCTTAACTTTCATGGTGTTTCATATTCTTTGTCGACATCTCTTGGGCAAATCCTCAAGACGTCAACAAAGAGGGGCCATTGAAACACCATAAATTTCAGGACTCTCATGATTCAGTAGTATCCCAAAACTTTAGGCAAAGATTCCTACAAGCGCAGAGTCATGCTGGACTGTATGGACAATGTGCCACCCTGGAAGTCCTAACATCTGCAAAGCTGCTTTTGAGCCTGCCTACCACCCTCTACAGCACAATTAGCATAGCACCTAGTCATAAGGCTTGTTTGCATAAAAGAGGTACTAAGGATAGATCGAATAGTCCAGCAAATTTTCTATCTCTCAGGCTGATAGGCCTACTACACCCTCTAGCTTGCCCAACTTGACACATGACCTGGCTGATGGTCTACCCAAGGACCATGCTAGGAGCTATCGAAAGTGTTCAGGATGAGTGAAATAGTTCAGCAAGTTTTCTACTATGGAACCTACTATGCTATGCTATGCTACATAGCATAGCAGGCCAAGAGAAGACCGATCAGGCACCACAGATGCAGTTGACAATGACTCAACCCCCAAGGATACCTACCTCATTCCATCCTTGAAGTATGAGCAACATGATGAAGCAAAGTCAGGCAAATTTTGTCAAAAATCACCTTCATTTGAGTGCTACACTATGTTATGCTACACAGCGTAGTAGGGTTTGATGCAAACAATGCTTCTGCATAGACTGATTTTGGCGAAGTGAACACATTTGCCCATACCTTAACCATCAAGGATGCTTCTTCTGATGACACTCCAGAACATGACCAACATCCTGTGACAAAATATTTGCAAAGTGAGTCAGAATTCAAGCCAAACAGAGTGTTACGTTGTACTACGCTACGAAGCATAGCACAACATAGCAGGGACAAGATGCACAAAGGTCCTCTACCAAGTGATTCTAGCAAAAGAATTGCACTTGGACACACTCCGACCTCTAAGACTGCCTATCCCACCCCGCCCTCAGGCTCCAATCAATGTTTCTGGACAAAGCATTGCATATCAGACAAGGATTCATGTCACATTGGTTGTTACGTTGTGCTACACTGCACAACGTAGCACAATGTAGCAAGGACACAAAGCCCAAATTTGTCCCAAGGATGAACTCTGCAAGTCCCAGGACCTTTCAACATGGAAAGCAGGGTTGACAATTATTGCAGTTACTTGCCTCACCAAGCCTCAAAGAGGTATTTTTGGCTTTCAGGAAAATTTTGTCTCAAAACTTGCGGCTACGCTATGTAGCATAGCATAGTGTAGCATGCAATTATTTACACAACACCAATATGATGGGCAGCATATGCAGCATAACACTCACACGGCATTCTCAGGACATCAATTAGCTCCAGAGCTTGTTGACAGTGTTCGTCTTTGCTCCGACATCTCTTCAATAGATAAGAACAACATTTTTGCTATGTTTTGCACCCCCCTAATTATCCCCAAAGTTGTCCCTACGCTTGACCCTACTCGCGAGAGTAGGGAAGATGTAGTCATGGAGTATAAGCTCCATTTTGCATTCTTTGTAACAAACATGACAGTTCTCTGTATTCTGGCACATGCAGTTTGAACAGTATAGTCATAGCACAACAAGTTTCTCATTCGGCATCACACTACACCGTAGCATGGCAGCATAGCACTGTAGCATAGCATCACACACCAACATGTCACATTCACGTTTGCACTCCATGGGACCCAGGACATGTGGCATCCAAACCACTTTTCTCTCTCGCATCTGACTCTATAAATACCCTAGTGAACAACGTTCAAGGGGTTGGCTTTTTTTTTTTTGCAAGGTTTGCTTTTGGGCATTGTTGGCTTTTGGAATCACCTTTCTTGCACTTGCCTTTTTAACTTGGCCTTCTTACGATCAAAGCGAGCCCTAGTGGTAGCACTTCCAAGATCTCTCCTAGTCTAGCAAGCACCAGCTCATCAGCTCCTATTAATAGGCCTTTGGCAGTAGTCAAGGAGCTGTGACCATACTGTTGCATTCTAGGCTATGCCTATCCAGTACTGCAACCATTTGTACATCTTCTCCAAGCCAAACGAAGACCAAATACCCTGATTTTGGGGCGGTGCATTCTCTCACTCAAGCCTATTTCATTTTGTTTTGCTATCCCTATATTTTGCATCATTGTTTATCAGTTTACATTTATCACTCTAGTTACCCAAAACATCTTTAAAACAACTATTTACGAAAGGTTATTATACACTGGTTAAGTCCCTATCTGATTGACCAACCCTTCAGGGCACCCTACTTCTGTTTTTCTCCAACATAGCCCTCGCGTAGATCTGGGGTTAGGCTGTATGCCTAGTAACCTCTCAGTGTTCCAACCACCAACATTTTCAATCGCTACAACAATCAAGCCTATGAACCCAACAACTATGAAAAAACCCTACTGGCCACTCATACCATGATAAATTTATAAGAAGTAGTGTATATCCCTACTAGGCATGTAAGGAATAGTTACATCAAGTGACTTGATATGAACAACATTTCCAAGTTATAAGGTGCACATATTGTAGATCTACAACATCACCTCCAAGCATTCCATGATGCTTGTGTCCTTTAGAACATTGAGAATGATTGGTAGAAATTGAAGTTATTTCCTAGAACAATTATTAAGAAATAAGAGAGCTAGTATAGGTCCTTAGAACTAGAATTAATCCAAAGATAGCATATCCTATTGGAGCTCTTCAATGATAAATACCAAACCTACTTAAGAGTGTCTAATTTGATAAAATAGATTCAAGGATGGAAGTAGGATATACATGAATCCCTTCGTACGATAATGGGTAAATATTATTCATTACTACATAAGTGTCCAAGCCATGGTTTTTCTTAAAGGGAGCAACTATGACATATTGTTGATGGATTACAAAACAAAATAAGAGAAACTCTTGGAGTATATGCCTAAGGAAGATTATTAAAAATGACATCCCATCAAATCCAAAGACTAATCGACCAAGTGGTCAACTTAAGAATATAATTAAGATCCTGCAATCAGAAAAAAAAGATATTAGGATGTGTGATAGAAAAGAGGATAAACCTTTAGAGGGTGTCATTTAAAAGAAGACTCTACCCATTTAGAAATTAGGTAGTGAAATTGCAACAAATTTGGGACTTAGTTTATGAAAAATTTGTTATTACACCTAAGATAGTAGAGGAAAAGACTAAACAAGTGCTTAATAAGAACAAATAAAAGACAAAAACATTAGATAACGGACAAGAGAACTATAAACATAAAGGAAACGTTGTTGTAGTTGAGGAGTTGATATACTCTAATTTAGAAGATAAAAAAGAATGCAAAGTCTGCTAATATGAACATCCTAAGGGATGTTGCCTTATTATGGCCCACTTGCAAGAATCTGGGGCATATGGAGTTAACCCAAGATTTGTCAAGAAATAGATGCTAAGATGATTACCTTATCCATAGGGTAATCTCATAAAACCCTTCCAACCATCATACTATCTAAGCAGATCCTATCCTCAACCACAAGAGCAATACCAACAATAGTGGAAACAATATCCATATAGCTAACCTAATCCTTATGTGCTTCAATGCATACCTCCTCTCACTACTCTCCACCAGACTATTACAGACCCACTACTCCTTGAATGGATCCTAATCTTTATGCACAACAATTAATAGCTGGTTTATTAGTTCAACCTCCTAATTCTCTACCACCAGTACCACCACCGATTATGCAAGGTGAACTACCAACACAACAATAGCAAAAGAATGCTACTAGGGTAGTAAACACATAAGAGGATGTGATAATGAATGAACCGAAATCCTAGAAATGCCCATTTTTTAGAAAAAATCTACAAAGTATTCAAAGGATGGGAACTTCACTTATGTCAACTCCATTTATACATACTCCTCAAGGGAATACTAGCCTTCCACATTCTGCAAATTAAAATTTGACCACTGGCATCCTCACTCAAACCATCACACACTAAATCAAGCTAGGAGTGCTTTCTCGGAAGAGAATAGATTTGTGAAGTTCCTTAGTATATCTCTAGATAACAAGACATAAACCATGCAAAGCCCTGCTAGATTCTAGGTTAGGAGTAAACTTGATTTCACAAGATATGTACAAAGCCCAGAATCTTTCTCCACTAAAGAAAAGCAATATTCAATTAGAGATTATAGACCAGTCAGCCATTGTTCCACTTAGATAGGTGGATGATTTCATCACCATCATAAGTGGTTCGTCCTACCTTATATGTGGAAAAAAGTACGGAAGAATTTCCTATAATCATTAGAAGAGCATGGTTTAGCACTATGGATGCTAAGCTAGAAATTAGAGACTTGTCCTTGGAAATTTCCAAGGAAGATGAAGCTAGAATTATACAAAGATGTTGAGTTCCATGTATACATACTACGATAATCAATTCAATTTCATGCAAAAAATCTAGGCTATTAAATAAGAAATCAACATGGCATGCAATCAATGTGTAGAAGATATGTGTGTACAACAATTCTTGTATGTAGCAACCACCAAACAAGAAGGTATCCAATGGCTAATTACTAAATAAAAAAGACAGAGGCTAAAATATACATGAAACCATATAATCAAATTATAAGTACCTAGGTTAAAGAAATTAATGAGTTACAATAGTTAAGGAAGAAGCACCCCTATGTACACTCACATCAAGAAGAATACATTGAATGGGGACAATTAGATATTCAAGAAAAGTATGAACTAGAATCCTTAAAATTGAAAGCCCTACCTAAAGTACTAGAATATACTTTTCTAAACAAATAGAAATTGGTAATTATTAATGTCAATCTTGATAAAGAACAAAAGAAAAGATTATTGGAAGTGATGAATAATTGGCCGACAACATTTGCATGGTCTTATGATGAAATAATAGGTATTGATCCACATATATGTTAATACCAAATTTATATAGATCTAGCTGTCAAACCACATTGCTAACCTCATAGAAGATTGAATCCCAAGCTTAAAGAGGTAGTAAAACAGGAATTGAAGAAATTATTAAAATCAAGATTCATCTATCTAATACAAAATAGTGAATTGTTTAATTCCTTAGTCATTGTCCCAAAGAAAGGTGGCAAGTGAAGGATTTCCATTAACTTTCAGTTATTAAATTCAGCAACATTCAAAAACTACTTTCCTCTACCATTTGTTGACCAAGTCCTTAACACCATTTCAAGACACCAATACTACAATTTCCTTGATGGGTACATTGAGTATAATTAGATCCATTTTACTAGAAGATCAAGAGAAGATCACATTCATTATTCTATGGAAGACATTTTCCTACAAGCATATGCCTTTTGGCTTATGTAATGCTCATGCTATTTTCCAAAGACTAGTATTGAGCATCTTCAAAAAGTAGATTGGTAATAGAGTAGATGTATTCATGAATGATTTTTCCACTTATGGACTCAATTTTAAACAAGCATTGGATCAACTAGAGTAGGTTTTGAAAAGATGTGTTGAAACTAATTTAAAGCTCAATTTGCAAAAGAGCCATATAATGATACAAGATTGTATTATTCTGGGACATAAAGTATCTCAAAAAGGAATAGAGGTAAATCTAGATAAAATAGGAGTCATTCAAAATATCACTCAAAGGTCACAAACTATTAAGGATGTCAAATCATTTCTAGGTCATATAGGATATTATGGAAGATTCATTGAAAAATTTTCAAAGATAGCCAAGCTGCTAATGGAATTAACAAAGAAAGATGTTTTGTTTCAATTGACTAACTAATGTGAAAAGGCATTTGAGACATTGAAATAGAAGTTGATTGAAACACTAATCCTTCAAGATTCAGATTAGTCTAAGCCTGTCCACATTATGATAGATGCTTCAAACTATGCACTAGGCATACTACTTACTTAGCTTGATGATTAGAAAAGACCATATTATATATACTATGCTAGTTGAAACATTATTGAAGAACAACTCAACTACACCTCTACAGAAAAGGAGCTTAAGACTGTGGTGTATGCACTTGAAAAATTTAGATATTATGTGCTTGGGTATCCCATATATGTCCACATGGATCATAGTTGTAATGACGGAAAACTTCGGTCATTGGAAATACTGAGCGGGAATCCATGTACACAATTCCAACCCCAAATCCGTGCGAGTATCGTGCTGGAGAAAATGAATCCGAGGTGCCCTGAATGGTCTTGTCGATCAGACAGGGACTTACTTGATTAGTAAAAATTTTGTGATATTTGGATGACAAAATGGAAATTTTTATGAGAAGATATAATACCGTTAACCTCGAATGTAATTGAAAATGATGTAATCGATTTAAAACGATTTGCAAAATCCGTATATATAAGACACAAGAGATCGGATTTAGAAAGTGGGAAGTCCCAAGATCTAGGATTTAACTCACGAACAAAATATATTGGATACAATGATTATAGGCAAACTTCGGTTTGGACGAAGCACGTGCCAACAACAAGAAAGCTATTTAGAGATAAAGAAAGCAAAGGTCAATCTATCTTGTTCTATCCAATCTGGGTACAAGGAGGTCAGACCCGAAGTAGAATATCCGTTAACTGGCTATTTCTGATCAAGGATTCTTGCCAATCGCCTCTGATGTTCTTATGAACACTGATCCTCTTTTGATCTCTTGTCAATCTTTGCCAAAAGTTGTCGACGATTGCCAATGGAAGGAAATCGCTCACGGAGAAAATTTTTCAATCTTAGGAAATTTTTTGCCCTCCTTTGATCCTTGTCAACTAGAATATTTATAAGGTTAGGGTTAGGAGAAAAATTTGATTTAGATGACGCGTGTCCTGAACCTATAAGATGTCGTTGACTTGATGCGTTTGTGTTTGAAGCTTGTGGCCCCATGCTGTATTACGCTCTGCGGGGTAATGCGTCGTAACCCATTCTTGTTGAAGCTTCGGTGACAAACTATTCTTTGATTACGCGGCATTGTGCTAGATTACGCTGCGTCATGCTAGATTACACTACGTAGCATAATTCAGCTTAAAATAGCAAATCTACAAAAAATTGAAGTGTTGTCACCGCACTTCCTTTGTTTCTGTTCAATTCTTCTGGGGTTTATTACGATACACTGCGTAATGCAGCATAATAGGCCCCTTACCCAAAAAAGAAAACTTGCTGAAATGTGCAGCATGCTGCAAATCGTTGCTTAAGCCTTGAGATTTTGCTAGGTTGTCGAGGTCCTGAATTTTTGCCATCTTTATTGTTGCGATGGACTGCCTTCTGGCATTACGCTGCGTTATGTGACATTACAGTATGTTGCGTAATGCAGCGTAATGTGCCAAAAGTTAAGATTTTCGTAACATAGAAAGCTTGTCGTTGTGCATCCTTGGTCTTGTTCTGTCCTCTGGAGTTTATTACGTTGTGCTGTGTAGCATGGCGGAATAGACCTTTAGTTGAAAAGAGAACTTGCCAGGCTGCGTCTTGTCGAAAATTTTTGCCTGAGTCACAAGATTTTGCAGAACCATTGAGGCCTCAAAATTTTCATGGTGTTTCAATGGCCCCTCTTTGTTGACATTTAGAGGGCCTGCCCAAAAGACATTGACAAAGAATACGAAACACCAGAGAGGTAAAGGCAACAACAGTATCCATCGGTAATTGCTCAAATGTCACTCTGTCAAACCTGGAAGTGCAAAGGCGGCGGTGGGGGGGGGGGAAGAGAGCATAAGAGGGATTTTACAGAAGTGAGAGGAGAGAGGTTCGGGGAAGACTCAAGCACGTGAACATGAAGCTTTTGCGAACAAGTCATTACATCCTTTCGCTAGTATATTTGCGAGAGGTTACATCGTCATACTGCATATGAAGGGCTTCCACGGACGAGTTGTGTTATGCCTGCATGGCTTGGACGAGTTGTTTCACATCCATTTTGCCACTTTTTTTTTTGAATTTAAATTACATTCCACGAGGCGAGTTACGTTACACTAGTTCGTGGACATGATGATGCGAAAGAATTGACTTAATGTTCACATTCTGTACAAGTGAAGAAGAGGGTAAAGAGTGTTGTAAGGATAAGGGAAGGGGAAAGCAAAGTAAGGTATCCAATGGAGGGAGAGGTAGGGTTTGCACTCCCAAGTAGCCAGGCTAGTCTGAGCAGCCACTTCAAAACACCGTAACACCTCACCTTCTAATGAATGTATTCTCGATCAACGTTGTCATAACAAGTAACCTACAAAACATAAAAGAGAGCAGAGAGCCAAAAGCAATCATCCTAATCGCTAAGGAGGGAGGCTATTGAAACAAGCACCATCCAAAGCGAAAAGGAGAGTGGAGGCCACAAAAGAGGGACTATAGCAAAGAGTAAGGGTCCCTATGTTGATGCCATGGTTCCTACAACTGCCATCGATAGCGAGATTTGTCTTGCCCCATCGACTGGGCAAAGAACCAGTCAGATGAACCTGCTAAGCCAGAATCTGGTGATGGCGATGGGTGGAGGCTACTGAAACCATGGATGACCACAGTTTCTTTGAGGCTCTAAGTGGTGAAGTTGATCCCAGGAGCTGCAACTACAGAGTGGCTATCGTAGCAACATCTCCAAGGGATCAGTAGCATGCCTTTCGTCATATCTGAGGAATCAGTAGGATGCTAGTGAGGTAGTGGTGTTGCGTCTGTTCCAACACCCCACCTATTCCATCTAGTAGGGATGCAATGCAAGAGTAACCATGCTCGCTTACTTCATGGATTGCCTATTGACGGATTCCAGTTTTGGATCCTGGTTGATCATTGTTGCTGGTTTTAAGTCTCAGCAAACCGTGGTTCTGATTTAACATCTGGGCAAACTGAAACCTGCTAGTTTTACGTCATAGCAGATGGTGGAAGAGCTAGTTTATGGTCCTAGTAGACGGCGTTGTGGGTGTCAATTTTATGTCATGACCCAGGGACAAGTCTATGCTAGTTTAGCGTCTTAGCAGATGTATGCTTACCTTGCTAGTTTCACATCATGGTGTACGGTCGAGGACTTTGCCAGTTTAGCGTTGTGGCAGACGTGTGCAAGAAATGCCAATTTTACGTTATAGTGGATGTGTACAAATTTGCCAGTTTTACATCATAGTGGACATTTGTTACCTTGTGTTTGAGCTAAGTCGATGCTTAGATGTGGTACCACTTTAGATACAGATGATTCACTGGATTTGGTAGCTCGTTGCCTTCGATATCCGCTAACTTGAATGCTCCATTGCCATATGCGCCGATGACCAGGAAAGGGCCTTCCAAGTTTGTAGGTTATTTTCCTACTGGTTCACCAATGGCCTTGAGAACTAAGTCTCTCTTCTTGATCGGTCGTTGATGTAGATTGTGTTGGTGCTTCTGTCTTGTTTGTCCTGGTATCTTTCGATGGTATCAAGCATCTGGATGTGCTTCTCTTCCACTGAGTCTACATCCACGATCCTAGACTCATTGTGTTGAGTCTCATTTATAACAGTGGAGAGGAACATCTGCAATGAGGGAACCTATAATTCCAAGGGCAACACTGCTTCGGATCCATAGACTAGGCTATAGGGCGTCCTGTCTGTAGCTATCCTACACGTCATACAATACATCCATAGCACGTAGAGGATTTTTTCATGCCATCTTTTATTGTTGTTGCTGAGCATCTCTTCTTGAGTAGATTGATAATTACCTTGTTTGTTGCTTCTACTTGATCATTTGCTTGAAGGTAATAGGGTGAAGAAAAAGATTACTTGATACCAAGGTTATCGTAAAAAGATTTGGTTTTTGTACTACTAAATTGTGGCCCATTGTTGGTCACAATAGTCATAGGAAGCACAAAGCTGGTTACTATATTATCTAAGATGAAATGGCAAACCTGTTGAGATATAATCTTCCATAGGGGGATAGCCTCAATCCAATTCATGAAATACTCAGTGGCGGTGATAATGAAGTTATGTCCTGCGGAAGACTTAGGCACAATGGGACGTATGATTTCTAGTCCCCATCATTGGAATGGCCAAGTAATCTGTGTAGTATGTAACTCGATTGGTGACACGTGTATTAGGTTTGTGTAATGTTGGCATGTGTCACACATCTTAACTTTGGTAAGGTAGTCCTTTTCCATGTATGGCCAATAGTACCCTAGGCATCTGATTTTAGCGGTCATCGCTCGCGACGCTACATGTCCTCCACACAACCCCTCGTGGACTTTGCTAACTATTCATTATGCTTGATCACTATTAACACAGGTTAGCAACACCCCATCGAAAGAGTGTCTATAGAGAGTACTGTCTCCGATGATGACGTATTGCTTGGCACCCTTGCGCACTACATCTTTTTGTTCATGTGTTAGCTCGTGCGGTGGTTCACCATGCAAAAGGTAAGTCTTAATGTTGTCGTATCATTATGGCATTCCTCCCGTGTTTAATAAAGAGATTTTCACCACTTGAATGACAGGGTCTATACATTCCATCATTAAAGCGGGCCAAGTGGCAAACAAATGTGGTGGCACATTTAGTGCTAGTGTGGCCAGTGCATCAGCTATAGCGTTTTCATTACGTGGCACGTGTTCGACATCGGTTGTTGCAAATTGTTTTAGGAGATCTTTAGCCATATCATAGTAGGGCTATAGATGCATAGCTTTGCAGGCGTAGACTCCTGTGATTTGATTGATGATGAGCATTGAATTGGCTCGGATTGCCAGGTGTTGAACATTGAGTTCTCTAGCTATCAACAATCCTCTAAGGAGCCCCTCGTACTCTGCCACATTGTTTGTACAAGGGAAGGTCAAGCGGTAAGCCAGTGGATGCACATCCTCAAGGGAGAGCGTAATAACAGCGGCAGCACTGCTGCCTCTAGTAGTCAAAGCTCTGTCGAAGTATAACATCGCTTCGAGGCCTGTTGGTATAGGGCTTAAACTATGTACATGCTCATCTAGAAATTTTGGCTCTATCATGGTTTGATCTTTAATAGGTGATGTTGCGAGCTGATCAGGAAAAGCTTGACCTTTAGTGGATGATTGGCCAACATAATGTAAGTTGAATTTGGCTGTGATAGCTTTCCAACGAGCTATCCTACTACTCTCATACAAGTTGTTTGAGATAGCCCGCAGAACATTGTTTTTGCAAATTATGTTAACCTAGCTGTGAAAAAGATAGTGCCTACATTTTTTAAGTGCGAAAACCAATGCTAAACAGTTACGCTCCACTTCATTGTACCTTGTTTCATACGCAAATAGAATGTGACTGAGATAATAGATAGGGGCTTCTGACCTATCATTCCTTTTTTGGCAAAGTAACGTAGCTATAGACACATCTGAGTTTGCTAGATAAATGTAAAAAGGCTGATCCCTTTGTGGCGGGAAGACCGTTGGTAAGTGTTGCAGCTCCTTCTTCAAGTTATCGAATGCATGCTGGCAGTCATCGGTCCATTCAAAATTAACACCCTTCTTAAGGAGATGTTGCATGGCATATAATTTATCTATTAACTTCAAAATGAACCGCCTGATAAATTCTAGTCTGCCCTGCAACCCACGTAGTTCCTTGAGGTTTGTAGGTGGCGTTAAATCAACGATGGCTTTAACCTTGTCAAGGTCGACTCGGATGCCAGTTTTCGATACCACAAACCCCAACATGCATCCAGTTTTGACCCTGAATACACATTTCTTTGGGTTGAGTCGTAGGTCATACTTGAGACATCGTTTAAGGACTAACTCCAGATCTTCTGAATGATCTTCCAACTTTATAGACTTGACAGCTATGTCATCTACATAGTCATGTTAGTTTGGATCTAGAGATTAGACCACGCAAATACAGCATAACATAATTTTAGTGCAGCGTTATTTTGGAGCACTTGCATTATGCCACTCCGCATCTATTGGTCCAGAAGGGAACTAACTCTAAGACTTTTATTTGTGCCTTTGTGCGTAACCACACGGACCTCGTTGAGAGGGTTTTCGATCACATCACCAGCTTCCAAATCTAGAGTTCAAGCCAAATGTTCTAGCCAATCTGGTGATATTTCCGATGTTGCTATGGTTGTGTCACAAAGGGAAGGATCTGTTCCTATCAGCGTGTGATTAAGCTATCTAATGGTCTCCCCATATGGGCCTATTAAGGCTAGGGGTGCGGATAAAGCTGTGTCCATTTGTGAATTGTCTTGCAAAAAATCGCCAAAAACAGAAGTTGTTACATTGTTTCTTTTTCTGCCAATCTATTGAAATGATAAGAGTTAGAGTTACGTATTAGAGAAGCTTCCAGTTTAAACTCTTAGTGCACCGTTACAAATATGCGCAATTTTGTGAAAAAATGATGAGCCAGGCTTCCTAGATGCTAGCATGTAACTTCTATAAAGTAAGATAAAAGATGTAACATGGAGTGTCTAGTGTGTCGGAATAATTGAATTTGAAAAGATTTTTTTTACAGACTATAGTTAATGTGGCCAGATTATAAGGTGATAAACTATGCATTAGTTTAGGGTCATTTCGGACCGTAATTCATACGATATCTACGAAATTAATGCCCTGATCTTTGCATTTCATGTTATATTGACACTGGCATTTTGGGAAAGTTCTACATCGATCGGGCAGAAAAAATCAGTTAGTTTCAAGCATTTCATTTATAAACCAGTGGTTCATGCTCAAAACAGGCGATAGATATCACGAGTTTGGATCTAGCTATAGCAAAAAGGAAGTGTGAGCGAGGCATAAATAGACGATTTTGCAAAGATTTTGTTTAATTACAACTATGGCACCAAAGGTCAAAGGGAAGAATGCAAAATTGGCGAAGATTGATGAAGTGCAGGAGAGTTTACAGTGGGCTTCGCAGGCCAGAGTGGAGGCTCGAGAGGTTACTCCGCTTAACCGGTAAGTCGCCTTTCACCCTCTTGCACTATTGTTATTCTTGTTGCAACGTCATGGTCATATCTATTTTGAATGTGTGTGTTGCGTTGGGCATTAATATTTGTTTATGCAGATTGAGCTATTGTAGTTTGTTATATTACCCTTGTCCTCACTGTTAGAGACGGAATTTGTGTTGTTACAAAGGTTTGGGTAATATTGAGTAATACTATGCAGATGTAATGTATAACTGGAAAAATCTAAGTATTGTATCCATGCGTAGCGTAGTTAGGGTTCTATTTTCTTTTCTTTTTCTTATCCGTAATAGTTACATGTTACGCTGGAGTAGTACGCAGTGTTTCTTTTATTGCTGTTGTCAGGGACAGACCTTGAGCTGTTGCAAGGGTTTGGGCGATTTTGGCCATGCGTCTCCAGTATAATCTATAATTTTCTGGGGATCGAGAGAACCCTAATGTAGCATGATGAACGTTCATGTCTAAATGATTTTTCTAATAGTAATGCATTTTTTATTGTACAGTATTATGCTAAAGCCTGTCCTAATCATTTTGGACATCATGGACATTCTATGCTGCTTACATAGTCTCGTGGCCAATGTTCCTCCTCCTCACACTCATATAAAGGGGGAGGTGGTATGGTTCCGAAGGGGCGCACAGGAGTTCTTGCAGGTTTTGCTTCGTAATTTCAGCGTAATCGTCTGGTCGCATCTACCAGGTGATATAGCTGCTGCTATTTTAGAGATGCTACTGGTTGGGTCGACATAGAGCATCTTGACATTCTTGACAAACGGCACTATTAAAACTATGCAAGTGCAAGACCATGAACAGAGTGCCAAAGGTTTGAGACGTTTGAGCTGGATTTGGAAGATGCCCAGGTTTAACTGTTATCATGCCTACGACACTCTGTTCGTAGCCCATCATCTCACAACCTACTTTCAAAATCCACCTGGCATCGTGTATTATGCAAGCGGGTAAGTTTTTGTTTCCTTTCGCGGTGTTGCAATATTCTAACTGCTGTTTAAATTTGTATTGAGCGTAAAGAATTTTTCTATCTTCTATTGTATAGATTCTTCATCAATGACAATGGTCTACTGGGTGATAACGATACATTGTCTTTGACCAAAAGGGCCATAAGGGAATTTACTTCCATCAGCAATGTACGAGCTAGTGTCACGAGACAACTGGCCTTCGAAATCCCAGAGTATCCTATCCAGTATGTCGATTTCTTTACCAGGTGTAAGAAACTCAAATGGCTAGATAGGGAGTGGACTTTGGACCCTCCCCTCACCGTCGCAAACGTGCAAAGGAAAATTCCTTCATTTCCTTTGCCATTCGGGCTTGGTAAACTTTATTATAACGATCAATTCTACAATGTTATTAGCTGGAAATGATGTATAAAGTTGTTTTATTTTTTGTTTTAACTATTTTTTTATGTTGACAATCAGGGAATCATGAGAAATTATGATCATGGCCTCCGGTCGCGAGGCAAATAGTCTCTTCTTCCGTTATGGTGATATAAAAGACACATAGTGTTGGCTTGGCCATAGAGTAGCCCCAGTTATACTAACCAATAACCTTAGGGAAGCTAGACCGATGGACCTATTTTTGGCCATAACCCCTGATGTCACTGCGGGTGAAATGTTGACCCTAGTCAACTCCTTCAGTGAAGAAGTTGAGAATCTTTGCATACGCATGCGTAATGTGCGTGTGAATTTTGACATCAACGCTCAACTGTTTGCCGATCTCTTTGGCATCCCCTCCGATGGCCTTCCTATAGAGGAAAAGTCGAAGAGGAGTTCCAAGTATCAGCCTGAGATAGAGGAGTGGCTAGGGATTAAGAAAGATGTTAAGGGTATCCCTGTTGACAAGATTCAACTAGAGGTGGCCCATACTATTTACCCCCTTTTCCAAGCTTGAACCTTCCCCAAGACACTCTCCCAAGGGAGATTCCTCACAATAGAATAGGCCCAGATTATGCGAGAGGTCATGGAGGAGGGAACACGATTCCATTGGGTTAGCTATTTTGCTAAAGGCCTGCACATTGAAATGGTCAGGCTTCGCAAGAAGCTTGAGTCCTGTTTTAATGTGCATTTTTCCTTCTTCATAGCTTGCTTCCAGCATTTTGCTGAATTTCTAGTAGTCCAAAGGAATGGGGTCTAGGTGCAGCAAGACCATAGCCAGATTTCTAAATCGTGGATTTCCCATGTTTTTGACACTACTCAGTCGCAAGACCCTCTTGAAGGAATCAGGGAGTCGTTATCAGTAACGACAAAAAATATGGTGATGCCTCGAATGCAGGGTCAAGACAGCATGGGTGGGGCACTCCCCTCTTACACTAGAAATTTGTCAAGGTGGAAGTGCCTAGAGGCTGAAATAGTGGATTCGTCAATGTAATGGAAGAAGCCTCATTTGACCGAGGAGCCTGTCGAGCCAGTGGGTGGTGTGGGGAAGAAAATGTAGGTCATATTTCAGAGGATTAATCCTCCAGCCGGTAAGTAGTGAAACATGTTAATGGTTATGGTTATGTTGTGTAAAGATGCTGCTGCATAGTGTAATGTTTATTGAGCAAGAGTGAAATCCTGCGTTAACTAACTATGTCTTATGACAACGAAGGAGAAGGTTGTGGAGCGGTTGACCCCTAAAATAGGGGCTATAGTTTTGCAGCATAGAGAAGGGGCCTCGGTCTTAGAAGAAGAGGCCTCAGTCAATAAGGTGAGTGGCACATAGGCTCCTGTGCGTGAAAAGGAAGTAGCAGTGGAGGATGCCGAAGTCCTTTCGACTGGGACTGGAAAAGGTGAGTGATCTGTCGCTCGGTTAGTTTAACTGTTACAGCATACTAGACTTTAGAAAAATGTTTCTGGAAGTTTTACTAGTCATCGTAACATCTCAATTATTTCTTCATATGTGATTTATCCTATGTAATAGGTGATCAGGATGTACTCTTATCAGCGGTGGTGACCCGATCTTGGGGCAAATTTCTTGATAAATTCGCCTTTATGGAAGGCGTCATCAACGATATGATCGGTCGCTTAGAGCGAATCGATCCTGAAGCCGATACGTTACGATCATTATGCAAGGGTTATTCCATTGTGGCACTACACTACCTAATTATGCCTAATAGCCATTTTATGCCATTAGGAGCTCACTTTAGATGGGATTTGTCAAAGCCTATTGACTTAGACGCCACCGAACCTTCATCAGAAGCTACCGTCGTACCATGCAACATTTACGATGAGATGTGTAAATGTGTTGTATGCCCGACTCACTCCTTATGGGAATGCCAAAACGTGAATGAAGACCTTTGGAAGAGACTGCAAAGGTCAGAGAAGGAAAGGATGGCTCTAAGTGACAAGGTTGGGGATTTGAGGTCACGGAACGAACTCCTGCAGGCCCAGGGAACTAACAATGAGGACTGGAGGACGGCTATTGTTGACTATGCCCATTATTGGACAGTCTTCAGGAACAGTGTCCAGACTAGCCGTGAACTGGTTGAGCAGCGAATGCAAATGGATCTCCTAGCTCAGAAAAATCAAGACTGGAAGGACTTTAGCGCAAGTGTCCAAGAATGGGGGCAGACGCAAAAAGATCATAAATATGTTTATAAAAGGGAAAGCGCTGCCTATTATCAATATTACAGAGATTCTGTTGTTGAGGCTTAGTCCCTTCAACTATTCCTTGATGTCATTGGTGCTTCCAGAGCATTTGAGAAGTTTCAGGAGCAAGTGACAGTGAGTGCCTCTCCAGAAAGGGAAATGACTCTTCCTGGGGATGAGACTACTGTCCCTTCGTTCTTCCCTGAACCACCCCGATGGACTCCTATGGAGAAGGGGAAGGTTAACGCTGGAGCTAATCTAGGGGATGGGATTTGGTCTAAGTTAACCGAGGATAAAATTATGCAACTTCTATGGGTTGGCCTAGAACAAATCCCTTTTGCTACCGATGCAGGACCATCATAAGTAAATCGTAGTATTATTGTGTTTGTTTTTCTATCATACCTAGTTTTGGTGGTGATGTTAATATACATGTCATGTCCAATCACAGGAGCGACCTGAGGAGGACCCTCAGCAGGACGAACACAACAAAGGTGATGGTCCTCGCAAAGAGGATCTACAAGAAGCAGAGTGTAATGAAGATGGTCAATGCCATGGCAAGAAACCCCATGTAGAAGAGCCTTGCAGAGAGGACCGCCTTCATGAAGAGATTCCTCATGAAAAGGGTGGCCCCTATGAGGATGATTTCCTTGAAGTAGATGTGGAGTTGGGGGACACGGGAGACAGTGGAGACAAGGGTGATGCATAGCATGGCTATATTAGCCACAGTTTTATTATGATGGAATGGAACAAAAGAAAGTATTTTTCTTTTAATGTATTTAATGTAAATTTTTTTGTTATTTTAATTGTCTTGAGTTTAATGTTCTTTTGTTGTTTTCGTTTCATGCCAAGTGTAAATGGATAGGTTTTGGTGCTATGACAAATCGCAGTTAGTTTTAAGCATGTAGCGTAAATGGAGTTACTAGTTCAAATCCATTGCGGGCCACTAAATAATTCAGGTGCAAAGCATAAATGAAATCATTAGTTTAAGGCCATTTTAGGCCTTTGCTAATTTTAGGTCATTTCGAGCCTTCGCTAGTTTTAGGCCATTTTGGGCCTTTGCTAGTTTTAGGCCATTTCGGGCCTTTGCTAGTTTTAGGCCATTTTGGGCCTTCACTAATTTTAGGTAAGAAGTAAGGAAGACAGCTGGGGTGGAAGTGTAAAGATATGCGTAAATGTAATGAGTATAGCTAGCAAGCGTAAATAGAATAGCTAGTGGAAAAGTAAAGATATGCATAAATGTAATGAGTATAGTTGGTAAGCTTAAATAGAATAATTGGTGGAAAAGTAAAGATATGCGTAAATGTAATGAGTATAGCTGGCAAGCGTAAATAGAATAGCTGGTGGAAAAGTAAAGATAGACTGCATGATAGTTAGACAACATGGTTTATCTACTAACACTGTAGTTGTTTCTTAATTGCTTTTATCTTCAGTGATGCGTAAGGATGGGGAGATTTATGACTCTGTTCCTTCACGTCACAATCTTCCTCTTGGAATGGTAGTTCGGCCCAAGTTAGGCTATCATCAGCCACTATTTTGGCTTGTTCAAGTGTTTGGACAGGGGACTAATCTTTGGGAATTTCAATTTCCAAACCCTATTCTGTTTCTATGTTATTAACAGGCTGAGGGGTCATTTCATCACTGTGGATGACCACTTTCCCTCTTACGTAGGGTAGATGGATCTCCTGATGGATAGGTGATGAAACTACCCTCAGTTGAGCCAATCAAGATCTCCCTAGGATCAAATTGAATCCAGGCATCTCCTCGATTACAATAAACGTTGCATCTGTGGGGAATTGATCCCCTGCCACAAAGTTGATGTGGACCGTCCCCTTGACTTGCACTCATGCCCCATTGAACGACTTTAGACATGACGTCATTGTAGGACTCATCTGATCGATCAGGCCTAGTTTATCCACTATGGGATATGGGATGATGTTAGTGGCCGCCCCGTCATCTACATGTACTCTCCAGATTCGATATTGGCTAACCCGGATGGTGATGAACATGGGCGCCATTGTCACCTGACCCTTTTCTAAGTTGTTCTTAATGGATTCATTGTGAAAGGTCAACAGGGTAGGCTCAATTTTTTTAGCGATGAGGGGAAGCATAACGGAATGAATGGCTTCTTCATCCGCTGGCAGGCTTTCGTCCATAGGTATGGACGTTAGCATACGAACCATAGCCTCACGATGTTTCTGTGACGTCATGAGTAAGTCATAAAGGCTCAATGTTGTATTTTTTTGCTTTAGAGCCTGTTTGAATTGTGTAAAGGCATCGAAGAGGTCCCACCCACGATCTAGCTGTTTGTCACCCTTTTCCTCTTCCATTCTCCCCAAGAAACGAATTTCTTGGGGAAGAGTGGTATCTGGTCGAGGACTGTGTTTTTTTTTTGGCTAGGAGGAGATGGTCACGTTTGTATAACTTCGACCTTTTTGGAGAGTGGGGCTAAGGGCCTAGAAGCTAGGGGTTTAGGATTGGGAAACCCCAGCATAAGATGATCATTGGCCGTATCAATTGTCATACCCCCTTCTTCTTTTCTGTTGATTTGGGATTGGAGGGTTGACTTGAAAATTTGCCCCTACACAGGAGCGGTAGCTGATGGTTTTGGCACCCTAATGACAAAGGATGCCTTGGGCGTAGGCGCGGACTGGGCCGTAGCTTTATCGACAGTGAGCTGTCGAGCAATGGTCTGAGAAGGGGTTCGGAGGACAAAAGGTTACCTTGGACCACCACTCGTCGATGTTGATGGACCTGCTATTTGGGGCAGATGAGGAGACATCTGTAACATAAAAGGCTACTTCAGCTGTGCCTGACCATCACCCTCTTCTCCTACCGCGTTGATTGTGTACCCTACGTTATTTGCATTTAACGGGTCTCAGTACACATGCATGGCTTGGTTTTCTGGGCATGCTGGACTACTGCTATCTAAGATCAGGTCACCTTGATCGATCAAATGTTGAATGTCATCTTTCAACACCCAGCAGTAATCCATGCCATGATCACACAATTGATGGTAGTCATAAAATCGGTCCAACCTAAAGTTCTTGGGAACTGGCGGTTCGTTAGGTTGGGCCAAGGAGGGGTTCTTGAGTAGCTCACAATGGTGCCTGTGGAATTTTAAAGCTTCCTCAGACACTATCTTGTGTCAAATATGGCCAGTTCCCAGTAATTTCTTCAGGAGTTCAAAAGGCTTTACAGGTAGGGTCGCGTAATTTGAGCGATCCTTACACTCAAACTTAGGCCTCGATTGCAGAGATGCTTCAGGAGTAGAAGGAGTTTCTTGATTAGCATCATTTGAGCTAGTTGTCGACTCTGCAGGTGTTTTCTTGTTATTTTTTTTCTTCTTAGCCCCTTCAACAACCGCTGCTACTGTTGTTTTCGTGGCTTTGCCTTTGTCCTTATCTTTGCTGTGGGCATTTTTGTAGACCACATATGCTAGATCTTTGCTAGCCTCCACCGCATCTTGGATGCTCTTAGTTTGAGCAAAGTCTTGGTTGAAGGAGCGAGGAGTGAGGTAATATAGCTTAGACTTGATAAAGTCATTAACTGCCCCTTTGAAGATTGCCAATAGATGGGCCTCCGCGATGGGTTCACAGATTTCATTCAAGGTAGCGCTCCACCGCTATATAAACTTTTGAACCGACTCAAGCGGGTCTTGCTTGACTCCCATGAGCTAGTCCAGCGTGACCTCCAACTGGAGGTTGTACTTGAAACGAGTCACAAATTGAGTTAACAGCTCTTCCAAAGTTGAAATGGAAGCCCGTGGGAGTGCTCGATACCAGTCCAGAGCTTTACCCATTAAGGACATAGCAAAGACATGAATGATAGTATGTGGCCATTATTGCAATAGCAACAATTCTGATCTGAAAGTAACTAAATGGGCATTGGGATCACCTTTCCCATTGTATTTCATAAAATGGGGGAGTGGCATCCCAGGAGGTAACGATAAAACAAGCACTACCGGGCTAATAGAATCATCATGGTAAAAATCCATGACCTGTACTGTGTTAGAACCAGCAGCCTTCAGACGTTTAACCTCCTCTGTAAGGGTCTGAATAAGCTAGAAGACTTGATCCAGACCCATAGATGGAGAGGTCATTTGTGGAATGATAGGAAGAGCTACACTGGGGGGTGGAATAGGGACGACCGCTGTCAGTTATGCCATTGGATACACTATTTGCGCGGCCAGGTGCACAGACAACGACCTTGTAATAGGGTTTAGTGGCCACGGGACCTGGCTTTGATGAAGGGGTAGATGGGACATCTGCATAGGCTGCGCAGCAAGAGGCATGTTTGGAACCCACCATGCTATAGTGGTGGGCCTTGTCATGTGAGTCGGGATGAAGGCAAGTGTTGTAGGTAGTTGTGGAGTAGGTATCGTGTGTACATGCGGTGACATTGGCGCAGGTGCACGATGAGATGGATTAGGTAATTACACCTACTGAGGAATGATTTGCGATAGACCTTCGCCTAAAAGGATAGTAGGAGAGAGAAAATGTAGGTGCGGCGAGTGCGGGACTTGATTAGTATTAGATAATGTTAAAGACGTGGTGACCATGAACAACGGATTTACGCGGGACGTTGTGGAGGGATGGGCCATGGTGAAATCAGCATGACTGCTTCCCTCAAAGTGAGAGTCTAGATCGTCTTGCCCATCATGAAGTGTTTCATCACGGAACAACTCCTCTAGTTGTTCCAGAAACATCTTAGCCATCCAAGATCCACTTTTGTTGATCTGTCAGGGGTATAGTGGTGTTAGGTGAAGGAATAAATTCCTTCCCGTTGCAGTACATGAACTCGTATTCTCATTTTTCCTTGAATTCTTGTGGATACATGGGCAGGTTTGCTACTAGTTTAGCACAGAGGAAATTGTAGTGTTCCCTGTGCTGAGTGTGTCCCTCAAGTTCCTTATTTTGTAGCTTGAGGGAGCGGCGTGGTCGCACCGGACTAATTGGCGGCTCGACCATAGGAGGCATAACTTGCATGGTCCAAGGATTCTCAAGGTTCGCAGTGTCAACAGCGATAGTTGATGTAGTCATTCTCTATGCGGTTGGGAAGTAATGACGATAATGATAAAGATCGCAAGGGTAAAGGCAAACTAATGTAATAATCGAGGCTTTCTCTCTTATAGGATTCCAAAGGAATCGTTGAAGTGACCAATCTGCACCACACAATCCCATAAATAACCTTGGAGGTATTACGTTTACGTTGATTGGCAATGGGTACAGACAGCTTACAAGACTACCCATAAAGTGCGGATCAGATATGAAGGCCCTCCTTCTAGCACCAGAAAACTGTAACAACGGAAAACTTCAATCGCTAGAAATACCGAGCAGGAATCCGTGTACACAGTTCCAACCCCAGATCTGTGCGAGGACCATGCTGGAGAAAAAAAATTCGAGGTGCCCTGAATGGTCTTGTCGATCAGACAAGGACTTACTTGATCAGTAAAAATTTTGTGATATTTGGATGACAAAATGGAAATTTTTATGAGAAGATATAATATCGTTAACCTCAAAGGTAATTGAAAATGATGTAATCAATTTAAAATGATTTGCAAAATCCGTATAGATAAGACACAAGAGATTGGATTTAGAAAGTGGGCAGTTCCAAGATCTGGGATTTAACTCACAAAAAAAAATATATTGGATACAATGATTATAGGCAAACTTCAGTTTGGACGAAGCACGTGCCAACAACAAGAAAGCTATTTAAAGATAAAGCAAGCAAAGGTCGATCTACCCTGTTCTAGACAATCCAGATACAAGGAGGTCAGACCCAAAGCAGAATATCCATTAAACAGTTATTTCTGATCAAGGATTCTTGCCAATCGCCTCCGATGTTCTTACAATCACTGATCCTCTTTTGTTCTCTTGTCAATCTTTGCCAAAAGTTGTCGAAGATTACCAATGGAAGGAAATCGCTCACGGAGAAAATTTGTCAATCTTAGGAAAATTTTTGCCCTCCTTTGATCCTTGTCAATTGGAATATTTATAAGGTTAGGGTCAGGAGAAAAATGTGGTTTAGATGATGCGTGTCTTGAACCTATAAGATGTCATTGACTTGATGCGTTTGTGTTTGAAGCTTGTGGTCCCACGCTATATTCCGCTCTACAGCGTAATGCGTCATAACCCACTCTTGTTGGAGCTTCGATGACAAACTGTTCTTTGATTACGCAGCATCGTGCTAGATTACGCTATGTCATGCTAGATTATGCTGCGTAGTGTAATTCAACGTAAAATAGAGAATCTGCAAAAAATTGAAGTCGTGTTGCCGCACTTCCTTTGTTTCTGTTCAATTCTTCTAGGGGTTTATTACGCTACATTGCGTAATGCTGCGTAATAGGCCCCTTACCCAAAAAAGAAAACTTGTTGAAATGTGCAGCATGCTGCAGATCGTTGCTTAAGCCTTGAGATTTTGCTGGGTTGTCGAGGTCCTGAATTTTTGCCATCTTTATTGTTGCGATGGACCGCCTTCTGGCATTATGCTACGTTACACGACATTATGCTATGTTGCGTAATGCAGCGTAATGTGCCAAAAATTAAGATTTTCGTAACATAGAAAGCTTGCAAATTTGAAAGCTTGCCATTGTGCATCCCTGGTCTTGTTATGTCCTTTGGAGTTTATTACGTTGCATTGTGTAGCATGGCGGAATAGACCTTTAGCTAAAAAGAGAACTTGCCGGGCCGCATCTTATCGCAAATTTTTGCCTAAGTCACAAGATTTTGCTAAACCGTTGAGGCCTCAAAATTTTCATGGTGTTTCAATAGTGGCATTAGATTTCTAATGAACAAACTAGGAGTTAGTCTGTGACATCCCATCCCCAGATGTCATGGCAAATGTCAAATATAAGATATATTAGACATTATGTGTATGAATAAAATATACCAAATGCAAAATATATGTGATATTTGACATTATGTATAAAGAAATAATAGGAAAAATGCAAAAAGATAAAGAAAAGAATGCTTTATTGATATGGAATAGCGTATCTAGATCATGCTCCAAGAGTGTCCCTTGGGGTTTTCTTCCTTTGGCATCTATCCCTTGGAGGCAATCCAACACTGCCATTATGGTTAGGCATATATCCTAGCCAGAAGGGATGGCCAGTCCACTTCCTATTCCGCTTCACCTAGCTTCCCCATGACTTGCCTATACTGACTCCACCACTCCATGCCAACATGACCTCTAACCCCGGGTATAAATACCTTAGGCCAAACCCCCAAAGGTTACCTTAAGAGACACATCCATTATTACAACATACCCTTTTGGGTCTCAATTACAACTACCCTTTCAAGTCTTGTTAAGATAACAATAACACTTGTTATGAAGAGACACCATCTTCATTAGGTAGCAACATCATTTGGGAATGGGGAGAATCAGGTTCTACACCTGCATGTAATGTTCCAACAACTAGACAGTAGCAAAAAGTAGGACCTAGTGGGTCAACAACTACTAGTGATAAACCTAAATAGTAAGCTCCACCAACACAATAGGAGTACAAACCTTCAATGAGTTACTTGCAGTAAATAGCAAGGAAAGATTCTACCTTATACCACGTAAGGGATAACTCCATAAGACCTACAATATTAATAGGACTTGCTAGTAGGTAGGTATCTTTACAAGTAAGAGGAGATAATGACTGGCACAACAAATCTTAGGGAACATTGCATCTTTTGAGGTTGTGTTAGAAACTAAGGAAGGAGTCACGATAATAGTGATGCAACACTAAGATGAAGTAGGGATAGTAGAAGCTATCACCAATCATATCAAAAAATGATTTAATATTTCCATTGTACCACCAACAAATATCACTAAAGCCAAAGATGTGCACATGCTAGCCAGTACATCCAAGGCCCCAGCAAAGCATGAAGATATCCTCAATCGACTACTGTAGAGAGGTCAAGTGATGTGGAATCTCTTTGATATCCTAACTAATATCACTACAATATAGTCTAATCTAATAGCAACCAAAGAAAAGTTAACCATGCCAAAAACAAGGACAAAGCCTACAAAGAATGAAGTGCAAAGGTTACAAGCTAAGTTAGCAACTTTGGAATCAAAGAAAATAGATTCTACAGAATATGTAGCCCTAGATCAACTAGAAGTCTTCAAGATAGAACAAGTGAGATAGCTCATTGCCAAAAATATTCAAGTTGAGATGGAGAAGGAGAAGGCTATGTAGAATACATTAGTGGTAGAAACATAAACATACACATATGCCAAAGCCATCATTTCCTTGGAAGATGAGAACAAGAAACTTGCTATAGACAACATAATATTGATGGATATTAAGAAGGAGAAAAATGTCTTCAAGTAAAGCATTCATCAGCTACAAGAAAAATTCATCTGAGTCAACCAAGATATGAATAAATTGCCCAAGAGAATCTCACCCTATCAATGGAAGAAGTTTGCACCATTCGACAAAAGTCAATAATTGAAATAATTGCATGGCAAAATGAGGCCAAAAAGCATGAAAGGCTGAAGAAGCACTTCAAAGATCAGGTGGACATGTATAAGAAGATTAACAAGAAAAAAATATAGATGGCTAAGGCCAAAATCAGTTTAATCATTGTAGAGACACCTGATTGGCAACCCATTCTAGTTAGCCTTTCCTATGTCCACTAGGCTAAACTAAAAATAAAGACCTATAGATAGAAGATCTCATTGAGTACATGGGATTAGCAAATATCTAGCATGCTAATTTGGCCATGTTGATAGCAGGTAGGACAAGAAATGAGATTGAGTAGTAGGTAGTAGAAGTTTATGCCATATATGAAAAGGAGTTTGCAAACCAAAAAGATGCACAACAAAAATTACATGTGACAAACTTGGAATTTAAAATTTTCAAAGCCACTTACCAGGGATAGAAAAATATGGTAGCAAACCTGGCTCACCAAATGACTAACTATCAAGAACTAAGAAAGGTAACCAAGGCCTTTGAAGAAGAAAAAAGGTAGTTCATAGCTTAGTACATGAAAGCCAATAAGATGTTTCTGTAGTTGTTATGACCATGGGATGTACCAATGCCATTAAACATCATAGAATTTGCATAGATGGTACACAATCCCTATTCAGAAGATGAAAAGCTTTAGGTGCTCCAAAACAGATACTAATTCCAGAAGCTCAACAATAAGGGAAAGAAGCCAATGGAGGAGCTACTACCACTAGGAACATAAAGGCTACATCAAGTAATTTTATTTTGTTTTGTTTTATCTTTTTATTTTCAAATGTATCCATAATTCTAGGCATGATAGTTTTGTAACTACCACTTGAACCACAATGCAGCATTCATAGTTATGTAAATAGGTAGTCATGTCAAGTGTTAGTATAACTCCATATTTTTTAAGGGACTCTATCCTCATTTTTTTTAACTTGAGGATGAGTTTCCAACAATTCATATAGGTATGATAAAACCATTTTGTCTCTTGCACAATATTGTATCTATAATATTGCATTAACAATATGACATCTACAATATCGTACCTCATCCTACATCATCGTTGATACGATGTATTAGGAGCTATGTGGCCTTATAAATGTCGACACTTGGTCACATCACTGGAATTTCATTACATCCTTAGCTAGACTCTTGCAATTTTTTTTCTTAGTTTACACTTAACGATAAAGTAAATGTCCATAGTGTGATGTCAAGTAGTTGTCTAGAATCTTTATTCAAGTAGGTTATACTTAGGCACAATTCATGCATGATAATAAAAATCAAGATTATTTTTCATAATTGTAGCATCCACTTAGTTCTTTATTTTACGTAGCCATTTTCTTGGTTTAATTATTCTTTAATATGTTTACTTTAGAATAATTCTTTACATTTCTAAAACGCTTTACTTTTCATACTCATTAGCAAGGCAAAATGAGTACGACTCGTTTCAAGCATTAAAGTGTAATCATTCGATAACCCAGTAGTGGTTTCACTTGATTCGCTTGGTAGCGAACTTACTTAGTAATCCTAGTAACACTTACATGAGCCCAAGATGTGTTTGGCAAGCCAAGCATGAATGGTCATCATCATAGGATAGAATAGATTTACATTTATGTTAATACTTAGTTCTAGATTTTACTCTCATCCTTTATTATGGAAACACATAGGAGTAATATGAGCCAACAACATCAACCTTTCATATACCTCATGAAGAGTTAAACCATACTACTTGCACTTCACTAGCTCAAGGTAGTATGACAACAATCACAAACCGATTATCAACTCCTAGCATACCTACATTGTCCATCCATGGATTACAATTTGGTCATACATATGCACTTGTCACTTGTATGGTGAAGTGTTGGGATACCCCACCACTCATCATGCAACATCATGGAAGGATTTCTAAATACATTTAGTATAGTATTTAGCGCAATTGATCCTAAAAACTAGAAAGTCTTACAACTTTGAAGAAGATTCATGGACTTCAATGCCAAACCTACCATTTAAGGATGGCATGTTAGTCAACGATCTTCATACCATTTTCATCTGTAAATGTCTTCTAGTATATATTAAATACGTTATTACTTGCACAAATAAAATTCACTGCAAGTACACAATGAACAGTTTAAGATTGCCTTCAATGGTGGAGAGATAAAATGTCTAATGATGGATTATGTTATGTATGGTTTTAATTAAGATAACTAATTTGGATATTAAATTATGATAGTCTTGCATCAAAATTAATAATAATCTATTCAAGGTCATCATTTGGAGAGTTTTGTTTCCGAAAAACTTTGAAATTTTTTTAAGTAGTTATTTTAAGATTACTCAAACCTAAGCATTATTATCCAACAAATCATCACTTTAAAAAAATGAATATCAACGTATTTTATTATGTTCAAAGATCAATATAGTTTATATATATTTAATATTGAAACTGAAATTGAAGTTTTATTACACAAGACCATAGGATCTATTGAACAAATATTACATTTTCATGAAAAATAAAGATAGATTCTACAAATTGACCAAGCACCAATGGGGATATCAAAAATAAATCATACAAGTTTTTTTTTCTGTATCATAACATTGTTGTAAACAAGTAGTCACAATACAAAAAAGGAACACATGCAACTCATTTTCAAACCTACACAATGAACACATGTGCTCTTCTTAGGAAATTTAATCCATCTTCCACTTTCAATTTTAAGATAATGTGAACTTATGAAGTTTACTAATAGCATTCCAATACTTTATTAGAATAGCCACTAAGAGATAGTGAACTATTGCATCTAATTTATTAGATTTAATGTGATGTAAATAAAATTAGTACTATGGCTCCCAGTGATGATCCTAATGTGATGTAAATAAAATTTTTTCTTGCCTTTTATATTAGACTACATATGTATTAAAAACTTCTACTTGACTAAATGGTCAATATGCTTAGGATTTCATTATACATCTTTCCAAGAAATATTTTATTTTCTTAACCATTGCACTCCTTAAAAATACCAACCATGTTCTCGTGAATCCTCAAGAACTATTTAGAGAATTTGTCTTGCCATTAGATATACATGCTAGGAGTACATATAATAAATTCGCATAAGGCTTCTACTTCTAAAGGTAATAAATTACAATTACATAATAACATTGAATGAGGTGTTTGCAACTTCACATTTAACTCATTAAGAAAAGTTTTTTGCACTCTTTCAATATTTTTCCAAAGTTTAGCTCTAAGTCTAGGTCCCCAAACAACAAATCCATACAATACAGTAGGATAGATGCTTGTATGAGAAATTTATTTTCGGACATTCCAAGCCCAAAGTCAAAAATCATTGCACTTAATTTTGAAAGCATATAGAACATTGAAACCTTTTGATATTTTTTCTTTGATGCACTTTCCCACATATAATTATTCATATTAAAGAGACCCAAATATTTAAAATAATCTACTATTTGTACATTGGTGCCTCTAAATGGAAGTTATAACATGTATTTGTTTTACCCTAAATCATCAATTTGGATTTTTGTATATTCACTTGAAGACTAGATAATTGACAATAATTTTTTGTTTTTTGCAACATATTTTGCATACCTTCTATAGTAGTAAAGATCAAGGTAGCATCATCTACAAAAAATAGACAATTCACTACTTAGGATGCATAACTATCTTTTTCGTTGCATAACCATTTCTAAATTTCATCAATAAAAATACCAAAGAGAGTTAAAAAAATTGAACAAAACTACAAGAGTTCGACTAAGTTACTAACCAAATGATGTTATAAATGCATTTGGTACATGCATTTATATAGGCATTTATTGTTACTACATCAAGATAATAGAACTTATGTCGATGTTGTCCATTAAAGACTATTCATCACCATTGTTTCTTATTTCCTATTTTATCAACGAGTTTAAATAACTTTGTGTAGAAGAAGAGGATTTTAATATGGAAACTTACTTTAAAGAAACTTTTAATGAATTACTTGATCAAAAGAAATTTAAATGTTATGATTTGCTCAAGGGCCTTCTACAAGTTCCAATTGGGAAAATTTATTGGTAGGAGAGCAAACTTGGCCAATAATATTAGACTTAACAAGAATGCTATATTCATTTTTAGAGCTTTGTCATTTATTTTAATGTTGAGTGAGAAAGAGAGATTTTTAGTTGCCATCTAATAATGTTGATTTCTTGGTAAGAGGGTTATTTTAGAATGAATTTTTCAATAATTTTGATATTTTATTTTACTTTAATTTAGCCAGTAATTATTTCTTTTGTTTCTTGATACACTATTGGTATAATTTTATTTAAAGGTTGATTTTAAATTTTAAAATACATATATAAAAATGAGATACATTTTTTATTTCTAGAATATTTTAATTTTTGTAATTTATATAAGTATTCATACATATATTAGAGATGGTCTAGGCTTCGGTCAACTAAAACATGTTTCTAAGACATTGGTTTGCATGGAACAATGAAATTTTGATTTAACACTACAAAGGAATCTAATCACCTAATCATGTATTTATGAGTGTAGCTAACCTATTTTACAAAATTTTTGCATTAGTCATTATACTTCACCATCCATTGAGACTATTCTTGAGTTTTTGTATTTATGTAGTAGATGCTCTAGGCTTCAATCTCCTAAAACATGTTTCTAAGATGTTGGTTTGCATGGACCAACGAAATTTTAAGCTAACACTACAAAGAAATCTCATCAATTATTCATGTGTTTATGACTATAGCTAACACTACTTTTTACCATTGAAGAAATGTTAGTGATTTTAAGCTAACCCCTATTGATACATAAATTTTGGACACACCAACACTAGGAAAGAAAACTTGTTTTAGGAGACTATTGCCTAAGGTGCTTCCCATATGGGTATGGAAACTCAAAAATAGTCTCAGCTAGAGAGGGCTATGTGACACTTTAAAAAAAATAAATTAAACTAAAAATTTGGGAGAATTCAAATTGAACAACTGTCTTGAAATTAAAGAGTTCATGAAAACATAGTAGGTAATAAGAAAATTTAAATTTCCCAGGTCCCGCTATTATTGCTAGTCCATTGCTGCCGATGGTGTCCACTGCTGGGTAGGAAGATCGTGACCACTGCCTGAAGAGGGACAGAGAAGAAGCTAGATCCTGCACCATCGAGAGAGACCACCTGATGGCATCATCTGCTATTGGTGAATGAGGAGAAAGAAAAATAAAACAAGAAAGTTGTTGGGATCAAGAACTATCACAATAAGTCACTTGTTGTATGTTACTGCGCACACTTGTAACCACTATCCTACTTGTCATCTAAAAAGAAAAAAGAATAGAGAGATTTGTCTAGTGTTCCACCACCACGTGTCTCGCTGTCACCCATCACACAACCTGCTATTGGTGGTAGAAAACCTAAGAAGGCCACTTGTTGCAGCTTCACTATTGCCGAAGAGAGGAAGAAGAGAGAACCCTATTGTAGTCACCTATTTGGATCTACAGAGAGAGGGAGGTTGTCTACTAATCCCTTTTCCTCTAACACCACCTTGGCACTACTAAAAGAGGGAGATGGAGGGAGAGAGAGCTATCCAGTGTTCCACCATCATGTCCCTCGTTGTCACCTACCACACAACCTGCAATTGGTGGCAGAAAACCCAAGGAGGCCACCCGTTGTAGCTCATCATTACCAAAGAGAGGAAGAAGAGAGAACCCTGTTGCAGTTGCCGATTTGGATCTATAGAGAAAAGGAGGTTATCTGCTAATCTCTTATCCTCTAACACTGCCCTAGTACTATTAAAAGAGGGAGGGAGAGAGAGAGAGATGTCACTGCTATCCATTCTACGTGTTGCAAACATGTCATGTGTAGCCTCTATTTCCTAGCACGCATGCCATTCTGTCTACCACAAGCATCGCCGGAAAGAAGAGAGGTTCGACCTTGATGAAAGAGTGGTAGGCCCCAATGAGAGAGAGGCTGGCTCCCAATCTGAGAGAGAGGCTGGCTCCCAATGTGAGAGAGAGGCTAGCTCTAATGAGAGAGAGGCTAGTCCCCAATGTGAAAGAGAAAGGAGGCCACCTGCTTCCCCCCTCAACGTTTGCTCACCTACCGCCTTTATAGCCACTCAACTAGGTGTTTAAATGCCAATGTCCCACGTTGGTTACACCCACCACTTGGACCATTACACAACTTCTGTAATGCCCAAGACCACCAAGTCATCCACCACCTTTGTAACTTCCACCACTATCAATGTAGATTACACCCATAACTCGAGCTAGACATAACTCCTGCCATTATTATGACAGTTAGATCCACCACTCAAGTTGTTACATAACCCACATTCTACACTGCCTAGGTTGTTATGTCTATGCCATCATGACATGGCAATGTAACCACTGCCACAAACTTACCATTATGAATTGGGCCCCAAGACATGCTTTTACAAATTAATTTTCTTTATGCTCAGTGCCAAGGGATTATACTTGTTGATCATAGCCCCATGCATAGCATAGGCAATGTTGGCATCAACACTTAGCCCCCAAACTAAAAATTGCATGCAAGTGCAAAGAATAGCACAACCATAGAAATCTTAAAAGGAGACGTAGAAGACAAAGGACAAAGTTAGGATTCAAGTAAAGATTGTCAAAATCAAAACTGGGAGAAGAAGGTTTAGGATTCCGGCAAGGCCCTCCTAGTAACCAAAAAGGTGTTGATGAATAAATTTTGGACGTACTAACACCAGGAAAGAAAACTCGTTTTATGAGACTATTGGCTATGATGCTTCCTGTATGGGTATGAAAACTCAGGAATAGTCTCAGTTGGAGAGGGCCATGTGATGCTTCAAAACAAAATAAATTAAATTGAAAAGTTGGGAGAATTCAAATTGAACAATTTTCTTGAAATTCAAGACTTCATGAAAACATAGTAAGTAGCAAGAAAATTTAAATTTTCCCTTGTCTTGTTGATGTTGCTAGTTCATTGTTGCCGATGGTGTCCACTGCTGGGCAGGAAGACTGCGACCGCTGCTTGAAGAAGGATAGAGAAAAAGCTAGATCCTACACCACCAAGAAAGACCACCTACTAGCATCATCTGTTGTTGGTAGATGAGGAGAAAGAAAAATGAAATAAGAAAACCACTAAGAAAAAGAGACTTCCTAGTCAGGGACTATCGTAGTAAGTCACTTGTTGTATGCTACCATGCACACTTGTAGCCACTATCCCACATGTCGTCCAAAAAGAAAGAGAGAGAGAGATTTATCCAATGTTCCACCACCAAGCACCTCGTTGTCGCCTATCACACAACCTGCCGTTAATGGCAGAAAACCTAGGGAGGTCACCTGTTGCAGCTTCACCGTTGCCAAAGAGAGGAAGAAGAGCAAACCCTGTTGCAGTCATCAATTTGGATCTACAGAGAGAGGGAAGTTGTTTAATGATCCCTTATCCTCTAACATCACCTTGGCACTACTAAAAGAGGGAGGGAGAGAGAGAGAGAGAGATCTATCTAGTGTTCCACCACCACATGCCTCATTGTCACCTACCACACAACCTACTATTGGTGGCAGAAAACCTAGGGAGGCCACCTGTTGTAGCTTCACCATTGCCGAAGAGAGGAAGAAGAGAGAACCCTATTACTGTCACCAATTTGGATCTACAGAGAAAGGGAGGTTGTCTACTAATCCCTTGTCCTTTGACATTGCCCCAGCACTATTAAAAAAGGGAGAGAGTGTGTGATGTCACTGCTATCCATTCTAGGTGCTACAAACATGTCATTCACAGCCGTTTTTTCCTAGCGCGCACACCATTCTGTCTGCCACATGCGGTCGCTGGAGAGAGGAGAGATTGGACCTTGATAAGAGAGAGGTAGGCCCCAATGAGAGAGAGGCTTGCTCCCAATGTGATAGAGGCTAGCCCCCAATGTAAGAGAGAAAGGAGGTCACCTGCTTCCCCCCTCCTCAACATTCGCTCACCCACCACCTTTATAGCTACTCAATTGGGTGTTTAAATGCCAACGTCTCACGTTGGTTACGCCCACCACTTGGGCTATTATGCAACTTTTGTAACACTCAAGACCACCAAGTCATCCAACACCTTCGTAACTTCCACCACCGTCATTGTCCATTACACCCACCACTCAGCCTAAACATAATTCCCGCCATTATTACGACGGTACGTCCACCACTCAAGTTACGTAACCCACATTCTACACCACCTAGGTTATCACGTCCATGTCATCATGGCATGGCAATGTAACCACTGTCACAAGCTCACCATTATGAATCAGGCCCCAAGACATGCTTGTACAAATTAACTTTCTTATGCTCAGTGCCACGGGATTATGCTTGTTGATCATGGCCCCATGCCTAGAATGGGTGATGTTGGCATCAACAAACCCTTAAGTCCATTTAGATACAAGCCAAGTCTCTTACCATTAACCTAACACCTTATTACTGTTTTATTACTATAATTATAAAATGTTATTTTGATAAAAAGTATATGTCTTTTCATATATATATATATATATATATATGAGATTCTTTGTTGTGGTGGTTACATGTAGAGTAAAAAAATTTGAATAACTTCATAAAATACTGGGAGACTTGCATTTTAAGTTAGGCAGTTAATACCATGCAAATAAATATGGCCGTCACTCAAATAAAATCCTGAAAAAGTGAAGAATAACATTGCAATAGGGGTGAAAAGTTAAATCCCGCATTTTATTTTTGATTTTTGTTAATGCAGATAACACTTAATTACGTATCCTTATTCAAAGAGATGAAAAGATTTCTTCCTCCTCACATTCAAAAGAAACAAAATTTATTAGTTATTACTCTCCATTTGAAATTAGATGCAAAAGATGAAAAGAATGAACGGATAAATGTGCATCCTAAACGTCCATTAACATGTTTGGTCAAATATTTCTTTCGGTCAAATTCAAATTCAGGGATATCTCGCGTGAGAGAGAGGCAAGGAATTCCCTTTTAACCGCATTTAGGAAGAAAAAACTATAATCAAAGCACACACAAACTCTATGAGATTCCATTTGTTTACACCAAGTGTGCATGGCAAAGAAAGGAAAAGGTTATTTAACAGTTAAAGGTCTGCATACGATAGAGAAGGCAGCGACAAACATGCCACCGAAAGCAAATTCCAATCCAAATCATTTCTTTATTCCAAAGCAGCCTGGGCCTTGATGGAATAATTAATTTCCACTTTTAACTTTGGAATTTGGAAAAGAGTTGCTTCCACTTCCACCTGCTGGAATAACTCACTGTAACTTGTTTTTTCCGTTTAAACTTTGGATAAAAATAACTTCACCAATACGTTTGGCATCATCCTTTTTGCAGGGAGATCTATAAATACTCTGTGGTCTCTATCTGAGTTTGCAATAGGCATTCACCTTCAAATTTAGTGAAGAGTCTTGCATCTATATATATATATATATATCATGGGCAAGTGTGGTTTGTGCAGATTATGGAGGTGTCAAAGCTGCATAACATTTGGAAGTCATGGTGACGAAGGGCCTTCAACCAGTGGTAACGTTGACGCAGCTTCAGCGATTCCGCCTGATTTACATCCTGTAGAGTCCCTTGGGGAATTTGAATTGAGAGACGCATGCGACCGCATTTTCTCACTTTTGAAAAACATAGAGGTGAATTTTTCAGTTTTCATATATCTGATTTTCCTTTCCAAGTAAGCCATAACCATTATTTGAAAAGTTTTTGTTACCTCATCCTGTAATTGTTCAGAATGCAAGGGAAAGTAACCAACGGCTGCCACAGGAATTAGATAAGCTATACTTTACAAAAAAGCTGGCATGTTTGCGTATTCTGACAGACCTGTTTAGAGACAAGGAACCAGATGAATCTATCTTGGTATTTGCTGCAAACTCATTTGATTAGATTTTCAGTAGGAGTAGTAAGTAGTAATAGCATTAATGGTTGCTCGGACGACATTTATAATAATGATTCCGTTGAATTACTTAGGGGCTTTATTTTAAAAAAGGAGCAAATGATGCTAGTACACTTACATACATTAGAGATGTCCCCCGCCACCTTTGGCTGGCTGTGGGACTGCTTTCTCTCGGTGCTTCATTGGAAAAGTGGACTGCTTCACTGACCAACTGGCAGAGAGGTTCATTAGATTGGTTTAATGTTTATAAAGAAATAAAGGAGGAATGTATGCACGTTTTTCGGGAGATGCGGAGATTGTTAAAGCTTTTATGGGAATTAAAGAAACCTCAAACTCAGAGCCCACGGCAACAGCAAGAATTGTGCAGCTTTCAACTGTTGTTATTGCAGGGGTCAATTATGTGTACATGTCCTACAAATGATCGGTATCTCAGAAGGTATGCTATGCCTTTTTTTTGCACATTTTCGTATTTTCACTTTTCACGATTTATTTGTCCAACTCATGTCTGTAAATCAATGCCATTAGTGTTTTTTGGCCTTTGCGACCTAAGGTCCCCAGTGTTCCTGGATTATTTATTGTTTTAAACAAAAATAACAAGATAAAAAGTAAATTCGTCGGGAATCAGTTATGTGGTTATTGATATGTTACAGATACAAGGATGGGTCCTCTTACAAGGAGTCGTTGAGGTGCTTTTTACAAAAAGTGAAATCTGCTAACCGAACATTGCATGAATGGTCTCAATTACCCGGGATATATGAAGGGCTTAGATCCTCACCGCTATCTGGGCGTCCTGGAATGAACTATCCTCGCCATGCTGGTATATGATGCATTCCGTTGCAGTTACATGGTTGTTTTTCATTTGTTTTCTTGTTTGCATGGATGTATTGTTAAATTAATGTTAAAAATATAATACAGTTGGCATAGAGCGGGAGAAAGAGAATGTTATACAAATGCTGCTGAAGCGTAACAGCGGTATGAAAACAGTGGCACTCATTGTGAGTGGTAGCCCCGGCATCGGCAAGACCACCCTTGCAGATGCAGTATTCACTTCTGTTCACATTCCAATGTGTAATTATATAAGGTACACTTGGTTGGAGCAGCCTGGTTCAGCCGATGATGGACAAAACGGTTTTGTAACAAAGGAGGAGTGGATTAGGTATATATGGAAGGAAAAGGAGCATGCAGTTCCCGATGCAGTTGTTGAGAGTGAAGTCTGTAACTTTATCTACTTTGACAACATCCCGACATGGGAGTTGGCTGACAAGCTACGGTGGTTGCTGGAAAACAGGAAATGCAGCAAACGGAGGATTCTGCTGACTACCCGAGACATGGAGTCCACGTGGCGAGAGTGCGCAAAGGTATTGACGGAAGATTGTATGTACAACTACGTTATGCTTTCTTCTCAACAAATTGTGCAGCAGGTATCACCACAGACACGCAGTATGAGTGCGACCGTCTTCACTCGGAAAACGGTCCAGGAATCGCAAGAGATCGCCAGATCAACAATGGGTCCCATTCATTGGTGGGAATTCCTTGCTTCGCACCGCTCTTCTTCGACGTCGACGTCAACATCTTCATCAGAGATTGAGATTGCAGTTGCTGAGCTGCTGCACAACTTGTGTGAAGGGATCCCAGAATGGTTAGTGTTATTGGCAACATACATGGCTGTCACCAACGACTACACTGTACTTTCCGAAAGTAACTTTGATGATGCCAGGAAATGGGAAAATTTGATGCACATAATGGGAGAGCTGTACAAGAAGTTATACCGGTGGACCCGTGATTACTTTGTTGATCTTGACATCATTTGCTATTATAGTCATTGCAATAATGCCTTCACACTGGACTCTAACCGGGACCTCTGTGGGGATGGTTTAAGGCGTTTGCCAGCAGAGATCAGTGATGTGTTGGTACGTGTATTGAATAACATCACGCCTCCCCCAAATGATGAGGAGTTGAGAGTGAGACCTCCTCCGTCTCCACCAGTGTTGACGTCTTGGTGTCGGGGTTTTCCAGTGGTGATGCGTCAGCTGGAGATGATGCTACACAGATGGCCAGATGAAGCAAGGGCGTTGAAGGTCCTGGTACATCGTAATGATGATGTTCAGTTGTTGAATGATCTGCAACAGATGATACTGAAAAACGCGTTGAAGCTTCTGGAAGACAGAGGCATGAAGTTAATATCAAAGGAGACTTGCAGAGTTCGTGTTGCTCACCCTGTTCAGCGTTACGTTTTTGGCATAGACATGAAGCCTTTTCATAGGTTTGTTAACTTTGCCAAGGAACTCCATGACTTAGAGGAGGAGCTTAAAGAGTGTGAGGCTACTCGCAAGGTAACGTAATGTTTGTCCATTATTTTATTGGAACAGGAACCAGGATCTTTGTAGACAGTAAACACACCTAGTATGGGCATTAAATAAGTCAGTTACCAGATTTCCTTACTGTTATTTGAAAAGGATTAATTAAATTTTTAGCTATAATTTGCTATTTACCGTCACTTTGGTTTAGAAGGAGAAGTTTAAGGATATGTTATTCTCATCTTTAGTTGTTTTTTGATTTCATAAACTATAGCGTTATCTCTTCTCTTGAATCTTCATCCATTTAAATGTTTCAATTCTAAAATAATGGGAGCCTAATCTTATGCAACTAATTTGAGGATGTGGGTGATGAAATATAGGGCCAAAGAAATGCATTGGTTTCTTGTTCTAATGCTACCTAAATAGAATTGTTTCTTTCCTACTCACCAAATGATCATAAGGATCATCACTGAAAGGTTTAATCCTCTTCATGCCAAGGACACCAAGAACAGTGAGTGGATGAGCAAAAGTTTTAACTTCCATGAAAGTGCCCCATGTACAAAAGTTCCTTGCTTCAAAGATTCTTTCTATCACAATGTTATCTTCGCATCAATGTTTCATTTTTTGAGCTAAATCATTTCCTCATGGAACCACCCCTTCGAGTGTGCAGTAACTAAGACTGCCTTCAAAAATTTTAGTTAAAACAAAGACTATGAATACATGTTGCAAACTACGAAACGGTTTCAATCTCTAAGGACATAGTATGTGCTTTAAGAAAAAGAAAGTGTGTGCCCATCTTTTAAGGTTAAATTCTTCTACCTAGAAATATTTATGAACATCTTCTATTTCCTTCCAATATTTGCTAGCAAGTCTAGGAAACCACACTACAAACTTATATACAAAGGAGTTAGTTGCACAACAGAGTAAAACAATTATTTTCTAATTAAAACAATTAGTTTCTAATTTCCTAAGTTAAGATTCTTCCATTTGTAATTATGAAAAAACTTCAAATGTCTATAAATTAGTGTGCCATCTATTTATAAGTTGCTTAGCCTGCTTGATTTTAGAAATGTTCATTAAATGTCAGGTGGATGGATATTGCTGTATCTCAGCATTTAATAAGGCCCTCGCATGATATTGTTATGTTGCAGGAACCCTGTATCAAGGCACTTACGTTTAGTGATAATTTGGCATCACATCGGCTAGAGATGGATGCCACAAGCTTCCATTTGATGGCTCACAACTTACAAATTTTGTGGCTACCAACTGATTCCTCGCTTACTCTTCGCCAAGTCGGCACAAAGCACTGGCACCAGAAATTCGATCGGCTAACAGTTTACCGTGGATCTTCACACTTTCCTGTCCAAATGCCTCACGAAACCATGCGTATTATGATTTTGCATCTGCAGAAGGACGAGTATTTCCATTTGGAAAGAGTAAGCAATGCTGT
>MNCI01017238.1:292494-303184 GCA_015680685.1 Gnetum montanum | reverse complement strand
AGCATCTGGAGATTCTGCGTTTACGGTGTTCAAGGCTGAAACGGCTGCCACAAGGCTTTGGACAGCTTAATAGGTTGGTTGAGTTGCAGTTGTATGAATGTGAATCGCTGGAAGAGTTTTGCAGTGATTTCTGGAATCTTGAATCGCTGCGTGCTCTGCATTGGATGAGGAGGAAGATGCTGCCAAAGGAATGTTTGGTGCAAATCTTACGACTCAAGGAACTGAAAACGTTGGTGGTACACCCAGATTTACACCAACATTCAAAATCTTGGGGTTTTGATCCAGACGTTGAAATTTTCTATACCGATTGTTTTACATTCCAGGAAGCTGTTAAGCTAGGACTTAAATTGCAAATTTGATGTCCTAGTGGTCCCAGCTAACCATCACTGTTATGGGCTAATTTGTTAAAAAGCAAACTCATAGAATAGTTAAAATTTTGTACAGAAAATTTTTGTCGGCTTGAGGGTGGTGTTTGTACTACTACTCAAAAGATCTTTGTATAGCATGTAATGTTTAGAAGTTTCTTCTTTTCCTTTTAATATAAATTTTAAGAAGTTAACTAAAACATGCATTCAATTGGTTCCCATGGATTTTAACAGTAACAGTACAAGTTGAGTTTAAAAATAACAATAATTAAAAAATTCTAGTGTATTATATTATCAATGTAAAAGAGAGTTTAAATAAAAAATTTAATGTTTTTGAAGTGATTTTTAAGGTTTTCATCCTTGCAACTTGATAATATCTTCTCTAGGGTAGGAAAAGCATTATGCCTACTCTTCTTCAAAAAAGCTCCCTCATGAGTTTTTACTATTTACTAAATGGTTTATTGTAAATAGAAGAAGTATACACTCTAAAGAGAAATGAAAGCAACTACAAGAAATAAGAAACAAATTGTTAGAAAAGTTGATACCTCTTCCAACTTGACTTCTCAAAACAAAAAGAAATTAATTCTTCACAAAACAAATTAATTAGTCATCCTTCTCTAAAAGCTTCCTTGGTTGAAGCTATAAATGAAAAACAAGGTTATGTTATATTGATATAGAATATCTCTATTTAAATGTAAATAATGAGGGAATAGATTAAGAGTTGAATAAGAGTAATGAGAGCAATAGTTGTGAATAATGACAATAATGTGAGTCAAAAATTTGAGAAGAAATGTGAGTTTGAGAATAGAATTATGAGATGGGGTGGGTTTGGAAGGGTGGAAAACTAGGGATATTAAAAGGATCATCACCAAGAGGCTTATGCTTATTCCCCAAGGCAGGGTCTTAAGAGGGTCAGTGGATGAGTGAAAGTCTAGCCTCTTTTGAGTGGATGCACTAAAGCTCAAACCTAGGTGTTGTATAGTAAAAATAAAATATATTAAAAATAAATAAAAATTGTAGTATAACAGTTAAAACCTCTCAAATAAAAAGGATTATTTTATTTACCTATTCATGGAGCATAAAAGTTTTGGGCCCAAAGTCTCAGGATACAAGCTAGACAAAGGTTTCTAATTACATAGTTAAAAATGTTTTGAAGTCTAGAAATGCCACAAATTTTTCAAAAATCTAAATATTTTATATTTTATCAGATAGGCCTTAGTTACCCTAACTACTAAAAGAATATACCACAAGGTGCTGCAATAACCTTATTACTAATATGGAATTATTCTATTAAATATTTAATGTCCATAAATGTCAAAAAAATCCAAATATTATATTTTTTATCAAAGCATCTCTAAAGGATAGGCCTTAGTTATCCTCACTATCAAAGCAATATGCTGATAGGTCTCAAAATAACCTTACTACTAACATTAGATTATGGCTAGGTTTTCATAATAGCCTCATTACTAAGATCCTTAGTGGCTGAGGCACATACATGATTAGAAGGATAGATCTTAACTATGCCTCACTATACATCACTAAACTCAACTGCTCAATGCCATGGTCTTGGCTAGTTTCTCAACCTGAAAATCCAAGGTTAGAAATCCATCCAAACACTTATTCCCATGTAATTGATTTCACTACTACATGTAAACAAGGGCATTTAAAAGATTTATAGCTTTCACTACCAACTAAGTAAACCTAGTCACATTCTATATTATTTTATTATATTCTAAATTCAAAAGACTTTCAAAATAACCAAAAGTTCATAATAGCCAAAACTTCACAAAATTTCTGTAAAATCTCATCCATGTCAAGGATTATTTCAAAACAATCAAAAATATCTAAGAAGTAACTTGGGAAAAAATCTAACATAAGTTCATAAAAATATTGAAAATGATTTGGAAAAAATTACAATACAAAGTTCCATATAAAAATAGTTTATGTATGAAGATACAAATTTGAAAATGATTTTTACTTTGTAAAAATAGAAAGAAAAACCCAATGTAAAAGTAAGGCAGTGAATGATAAAATAAGGTGAAAATGATATAAAGTTTATAAAGATTATATAAGCTTTTTATAATACTCCTAAGATTCAACGTCCTATAATAGCCCCATATGGACTCTATATCAAAATCTATTTAAACTTACAAGATCCTTATAAAGTGTACTACACATCCACACACCAAAATCATATTTGAGCATCACTCATCATAGTCGTGTAGTTCACATGTTGAAATTTTTGTAGGATTTCTAGCAAATTGAAAATTTAATATCTTAAGAACCATAACTCCAATTTTAGTAAACCAAGGGTTGAAAACAATGTTTTTAAATATTTGAATAGATCTATAAGTTTAGATTCTAGGTAGGACATCATCTATGACAATGCTAAGGATAAACACTTCTTCTATTTACAAGGATGAAGCTATCCTTGTGGATACTTATTATGTGGATATATGTAAGCTCAACCACACTTAGATTATGGTTTTCCAAGGATGCTTTATTTTTAAAATGTTGTTATTGCTCATCTCTACCTTGGTATTCTCTATCTTCATTTACAATGATGAGGACATCACCCTACCTTCTTTATGTATCTCTTATTCTCAATATATCATAAGAGTCTTAGGAGTGAGTATTTGTGTAATTGAGAAATTTTCATGTTTATGAGTCAAACAACAAGTCATGGTCAGGAGAATATCAACTGCAACATGTCATAGCTAGTAGAAGAATAGAAGGAAAATATTTAGGATTTAACTAGTGTGAGCAAGTTACAAGGTGCAGTGAGAACATGTGAGCTACTATTAGCTATAGTGAGTTGTAATTAGAAAATTTTCATGTTTCTAAGTCAAGCAATGAGTTGCAAGCTACTACAGACTGTAAGAGATCATAATCTACAAAATGTGAGTTGTAGGATGGTGCAACCAACAAAAGAATAAAAGGAAAATATTTAGAATTTTACCAATGCAAGTAGGTTGTGAACCACATCAAGTCACAAGCTAGGAAGTATGAAGAGGTTATGGTCATAGCCACTTACAATCTAATGAAAATTCATTTTTTAAAAAATGTCATGAATTTTAATTAGAAGATCAACAATTAGGAAATGCTAAGTGTCACTCTAGCGACTATAAAAGGTTAGCTATGGCTTGAAGCAAGGGTAAGAGAGAGAGAAAAGAAAGTTCAAGAGAGAATAAGCGAGAGTTTGAGAAGAGAGTGAGAGGTAAAAGTGAGAGCAAGTGAGAGAGCTTCAAGAAATATCTTATGAGTGTTATTTTATTTTGAGCTTTGTACTTCAAATGTGAGCCATTTGATGGATTGATAGGGGACATGTGTGGCCTCTAAAGTCCTTGAGAGGATTTGAGTTGAGCTTTTCTCCTCATTATTATTGTATTTCTCATTTTAAGAGTGATTAATAGAGGGAGAGTTTTTCCATTTCCTATGTTCTTGTTCCTCTAAGTTAATTAGCTTGGAAAGGAATGTCGAATGGGCCCTTTTAGGATGTGTTGAGATAGATCTTTACCAAGTGCACACCATGCAGCATCCTTAGCCTTATTGAGCAAGAGCGAAAGAATCATGGACTTTTTTTATGTGTAAGCCTTAATAGAATATTTTGCTTTGTAGGGTCATTTTGCCAAATTGCAAGTTATTTGTGAAACTAAATTTGATTATATCTATAGACTCTAAATTTATTGGATGGTAGAAATATATATACTATGAGTTTTGAAAACATCATTAAGAAAATTAGCAAATACTCATAGTAACCTTTGGAACAAATCAACCAAATTTGCAATTGTAATATCTCATCTATGTCTAATATGCTCCAATGCAAGTTTCTTATTTCAAATTGTTACAATCATTTTTCTTTAAAGAGAGTTTTCTTCTCTTTTTTACAACAAAGGCTTTAATAAGAAATGAAAACCCACGAGTGTGCTTTTAAACAAAGGAAAAGGCTAATCATAATCCTTTTCCTATCCTAGAAAGAAGGTTTCTAAAAATCAATTTTAAGAATGAAAACCTAAAAAGGTATCTTAAAACCAATAAGACTTCTTCATTTTATGTTTAGAATATCTCTTTTATGCTGATAATGTAATGTACTTTAAATTTTATTATTATTATTTATTATTTTTAAACTTAACCCCTACATGCTAAAGGAAATACTTATATTTAAAAGAGGGAGAGAAAAAATGAAATAAGCTTAGTGCTTCTAAATGAGGGAAAAAGCTAATCTTTTCTTGTACTCCAACAAGGGCTTTTGAGAATTGGTTGAAAACTTTAAAAGACAATAAAAACTTTACAAGAAACTTTTTCCTTTTTGAAAAAAAAATGTCAATTCTTAGATATAACAAAGTTGTTGGCCAAACTGAAAATCCCTATCCATTGTAGTAAGGTACATGTTGCTCACATCCTAGGGAGAATAGTATTACTATTCTACATTATGCTAGGGAAAGGAAGGCAAAAGGTTGCTCACTATGATCGTAACTTAAACTAATCAATTTTTTGAAGTTGTGGGATATCTATTGGTAGGAGAGCTTTTGGTTTCATCTTAAATTATAAGGATTTTTATTTTTATGTTTAGAATTTTTCTTCAATGTGATGTACTTTAATTTTATTATTATTTTCAATGTCACCCAAAATTTTGAAGGAAAATCTCACATTTAAAAACGAGAGAGAACCCAAAGAAATCTTTATATTAACAAAGGGAGAAAACACAAGAAAATCTCATTTGATATGCAACATAAAACAACAAATGCATATGATTGTTGAGAATAGAAAAAATAAACAGTTCTTGAATATATGCTTGACAATTTTTTAAAAAAAAATTATTTGAAGAAGTGCCATAATTTGTTTTGGACAGAAAACTCTAGACTTCCTTGAGTTATCAATTGGAAGTGCATATAATTTTATTTATAGAAAGGATAGGCATATACTATTGACATAGATAGATAAAAGGTTTGCCTCTTATAGTGTGCTCATGGGCTTGGCCTTAAAATGAAACAACTATAAAATATTCTTTATGACCATTGAAAGATTGTTTAGATGCTTATACATGAAATGTAGGAGTGATTTGAGGAAATGCATAGAAGTGAAACAACCTAAGATACCTGCACATCTAAAACATTGGTGAAATCTACTTACATTTTGAATGAAGGCTATTAAATAAAACTTTTGCAAAATCATCACTATAGTGTTTTAACATCCACTTTACATAATGAAACCAAGAAAATGATTTGTTTTGAACAAAGTAATGATAGTTTTTTATTAAGATAAGAAAATGCATGTTAATTTTGTGTATATTGTTATTCCTAGTCACTTGCACTAAACCAATATAATATTCAATTTAAAAGAAATTGTAGAAATTAAAAAGACATGGAGTTACCCTAGGGAAAATCTTCAAGGTAAAAAACCCCAGCAGAAAATCAACTCTTGGAGCATTAGCAGTAGCACAACTTCAAGGGATTGAAGCTCAAGTAGAATTTACAAAGGAGGGGAGATAACTCTCAAGCTTATACTTCAAAAGAATGTGGTTCTATGGATGCTCCCTTTAATCTCATTATATATTGTTTAGGTTACAAAAATCAACCCAAAATTAAAAAGGGGATAAGGTAGTTTATTTTTGGAAGGATAGGTACGTGACCAAATATAGCATAGACATAAATAAAAATATAAGGTAAGGTAGAAATATCTAGAGAAAATCAAGGCAAAGGTAGATTTTCCTTCATCCACCTCACAATTCTCCCTCTAGAACATAAAGCTACTTTAAAGAATAGTCCAGCCCATTTTTAGGAAATTAGGTTAAAAGAAGACCAAATGCTAATTAGCACCAAAAAAAACTTTTCAACAAGAGTTGACTTGGTGAGTATATCTATAGGATTTGCTTTAGTTAACATTTTATTCAAAAGAATCCTTTCCTTTTTAATTTCTTTTCATATATAGTAATACTGTATTTCAATTTGCTTCACTTGGGCTTGAAAGGTTGGATTCTTGGATATGCTTATGGTACTTTCACTATCACAGCCAATATTAATTGGAGTCTAAGTGATGCCAAGTTTAGATATTAGCCTTTTGAGCCATAGTGCCTCTATACATGCCAAGTTAGGAGCAACATATTCAACTTTAGTGGTAGACTAAGCAACACAAGATTGTTTCTAATTGTTTCAATAAATAGCACCACCAAAAATATTAAACACATCCACCAGTAGATTTCCTACTATCAATATCACCACCCCAATTTGCATCAACAAAGCCATGAAGTCCATTGGAATCATTTTTATAATAGATCCCATAATTGAAGTACCACAAAGATATCGAAAGACTCACTTCACCACAATCTAGTGTTGTTTCCCTAGATTAGACATATACCTAGTAAGTTTTCCAACAATGTAAGCAATATCAAGTCTAGTAGAGACTGTTGCATACATTAAACTACTAATAGCACTAGCATAAGGAATTTTAACCATGAGTTCTTTTTCTTCACTTGTCTTTGGGCATTATTCAATTGAAAAATTAATACCAGTTTCATAGGGTGTATTCACAAGCTTGCAACCATGCATATTAAATCTTTTTAAAATATTTTCAACATATGCAAACTATCTAAGCCAAAGCTTTTTATTAGCCATGTCTCTTTTAATTTCCATGCTCAAAATTTTTTGTGCAGTACCAAGATCCTTCATCTTAAATTGAGAAGATAGATGAAGTTTTAACTCCTAAATATTATGTATGTTATTACCTGCTATTAACATGTCATCAACATATAGTAGCAAGATAGCATATTTGTCAATTGTATTTTTAACATATATACAAGAGTCTTCAACACTTCTAACAAAGCTAAGATTTATCATGTGGTCATTAAAATTTTTATTCCACATCCTTGGTGCTTGTTTAAGCCCATATAGTGATTTTAATAATTGACACACCTTATGCTCTTTTCTTTTAATTTCATATCCTTTAGGTTAAAGAATATATATTTCTTCCTTAAGATCACCATTGAGAAATATTGTTTTCACATCCATTTGTTCAAGTTCAAGATCATAAATAGTTGTGATAGCCACCAATGATCATATGGATGTTAATTTTAATACTAGAAAGAAGATTTCATCATAATCAGTCCCCTTTCTCTTGGAAAATCCTTTAGCTACAACTCATGCTTTGTATTGATTCCTAGATTTTATTTTGTACACCCATTTATTTCCATTGGGTTTTCTCTCTAATGGAAGCTCAATTAATTCCCAAGTTTTATTTTTGTGAATTGATGACATTTCAACATCCATTGCCTATTTCCACTTTGCATTTTGCATAGATGAACATGCCTCATGATATGTTGATGGCTCATTATTTTCAATAAATAGGACATATTCCTCTAGATGTGAGGGTAATTTTCTTATATGTGTTTGATGAGTTGCAAGGTACCCCTACACTCAACCATACGAATACGGGCGTTACATGCGTAATCTAGTCGAACTCCGTAGATGGACTAGTTGTGGCACCTAAACAGTTATCCTTAGGTCGTAGTTCGCTATCTTCCCACCTAGACTAGTATTATATTTGTCACATATGGTTTAGTCCAAAGTGAGGTGTATGATGGATTTCCTAATCTAATGCTACTCCTGAAGGCAATGAAAAGTAATATTTACTAATCTACGAGAGACAGGGTGAGAAGGAATCTAACTAGCCTAAGTGCGATAAGCATCTGTTCCTTGATCATCTGTACACATCTTGGACTTTGTGCATGACTATCATTGGGATTACCAAGCGCAGATCCTAGGTACGCCACTGGGTTACCAAGTAGTCACACTTAAATGCTCATAATCAAGTTGTACTCATTTTGCATTTTAACATGAGATAAGGGAGAGAGAGATTAACTAGGAAAATAGTAAATAACAATTAATTAAATAATTAAACTAAGTGAATGCTGCAATGATGAAGTAATCTCAATCTTTATTTTTGGTCATGTGCATGTCCAAGTATGCCACACTTGAATAAAGGATGTCGTACAATTACATTCACCACACTGCAAGCATACACTGAAAAATATTCTATCTCTAGAGGGATAAAACTACCAGAGTCTAGCTACAATCTAACATAAAACTCCGAAACAAGAGAGAGTCGCCTCTTATTTATAGAACTGGCGACGGGCTACAATATCACGTATGTGATATTGTGTACACGATATCGCAACCCATGGGATATCACTGCTGTGATATCACAGTAGTGATATCACAGCCAGTAAATTCATGACTCATCATACCCCCACGACTAAATGAAAACTCGTCCTCGAGTTACAAAGAGAACAAGCTCCATTGATTACACAGTGGATAGGTATGGGATTATTGACTGACTAGAATGGATTCATGCCACAGTGTGGAGTTAGAACAAAATTGAGACACAACACAAAAGAATATCCTATGATTACAAAATGGTGAAACTCATGTAGTTCCTGGTGGCGATGGCTCCTCCATAGGTGTCTTCCCTTTTCTTGTGCTCCACATCTTGGAATTTGATGGCGTTGCAATATGGCCTGGAGTTTCTCCTCTTGTAAGGCCTTGAGTGCCTTGGCATGCACGTAAGTTTGTGCTTGTACCATAGAGGCATCCTAGTTAGCCTTCTCTTTTTCTTTCACCACCCTTTTATTCTTTGTCAATAGTTTAGTAAGTTGCTTGGTTCTGAAAGTGTCCAGCTGGTTCCAAGCAATTTTTGGCCTTGTATTTGGAAGGTTTAATACTTCCAAAATGGCTTGAACAGAGAAGTCAACAGTCACACCACAATTGTTAGCTGTGGTGCCTTCTTCTTTATTGTACCAAAATTGGTACATTTCCCCTAAGTACTAGGCATCGCTTTCAGAGACAGTAGGCCATAATGGGGATCCTTTGAGGTGATCCTTAATGACCTCCAGAGTAAATTCTATGAAAGATCCAAAGTTTAATTCCATGATCACTATAGTGAATATGGACCTTTCATGGATGGTCTAAATACAATCCTAGGTCAGCATGAGATATCGTCCTTGTTCAGACACTACAGCAGCTCCTCCTTTTGCCTGCCTTGATTGTACAGTAGCAGGGTCTTCTTGATGGATGCTAAATGATTTTTCCTCATGCTCTGCATGTTGTTTGGCAAGAACTTGTCCTTCACCTCTCCTAGGTTGTTTGATCTCACCTTGAACAGGACCTTCCTGTTGTCCACATTTCAGGGCCATCTGCAATCACACGAGACCAATCGTTAGTAAGGCTGTTACCAAAGTTAGGTGATACCTTACTACTTGCCTTAATAGATTTACTTTATTTCCATGTGATGTTAATTATTTGAAGAACATGTTCCTGAAAGATTATAATGTTGAGTCCTCTTTTCTTAGGTGGTTTCTAAATTTAATTTTCTGGTATAGCTAAGGGGATGAAATTATTTTTGACACATTTTATTCTTAATTTTAGAACTAATTACCCTTAAAGATGTCCTTTGGGTGATGATGAATTTCAAAAAATTTATGCACTATTTGGTGTGTGCCCCCTCCCCCACAACTAAGCTGAACACTCCGGGTTCAAGTAGGTTCAAACAGAATGAAAATCGAAGTACCAACGAGCAAGTTATGGATATGAAAGCAAGGAACATGCAATCGCGAGTCATAGAGAGGAATTGAAAAACTTCCCCTGCGTGAACAATTGCAAATGATGTTGATTAGCATAGGGGGGTCATGTATATATATTTTCATTGAAGTTAGGGCACTTAGAGAATGTACTGAATTTTTAATATTTCTTTGATGTAAACTAAGGACATTTGAACGATTATTAAAGGGTTCCAGGGTAATTCAACTTGTTTTGAAGGCACGAAAATTATGATGGTGTGGAATATATCAATAAGGACCTTGAATGGTAGAGAAAAAGGCTATGTAGTGGTAATAAGGGAAAGAAAATTGTTGGCAATATGCTAAGGGTAAGAAATGGTGTGTGTGAGCTGTGTCATAAGCGAAGATTACAAAAGATTACACAAGTGGATCCTCCCCAAAGTAGGTTTCAACCTATAATGCCCTTGTGTAACCACACTTAAAGTGTCAGTGGGCATTAGAAGGGTTAAATGTAATCTACACCGATTTCACAAAACGCACACATGTAATTATCACCAGAATGATATAAGAATTCTATGCTACATGAGACACGAGGCACAATTACACGAACAGTGAGATGAGATGAACTATAGAAAGGGATTATAGAGATTGGGATGTGAGCTGACTAGCCTAGGGAACAATGAATCCTACGTGTAAAGCATGATTAATGTATCATTAACCCATCGTTCCAAGATCAGGACCAAGTCCATCCTTCTAATCAGTGACATCACATTGG
>MNCI01017238.1:275611-290292 GCA_015680685.1 Gnetum montanum | reverse complement strand
GTTGGGATGACGTTACTTTCATTCATGTTTATAGGAAACCCCCACTTCAGGTTGTGTACTCCAATCTTCATCGTCATATAGTTCGTTGGTTCTCCAATGAACTTCCTCACTAAGTGTGGCGTTATTATAATCTTGTAGGAGAGGCATGATTGTGAAGTTGTGTGTGAATTTATATGTGACTTTTAATAATTATTTATTTCTAAAATATATATCGTTAAGTCCTTTACAGCAACCTTGTATGATATAACTAATCTAGATAACTAGCACCATCCCCGGCAATGGTGCCAATGATGAGTGGCAAGGTACCCCTACACTCAACCATACGAATACGAGTGTTACACACACAATCCGGTCAAACTCCGCAGACGAACTAGTTGTGGCACCTAGATAGTTATCCTTAGGTCACAGTTCGTTGTCTTCCCACCTAGACTAGTATTATATTTATCACATATGGTTTAGTCTAAAGTGAGGTGTATGATGTTTCCTAATCTAATGCTACTCCTGAAGGCAATGGAAAGTAATATTTACTAAACTACGAGAGATAGGGTGAGAAGGAATCTAACTAGCCTAAGTGCAATGAGCATCCGTTCCTTGATCATCTGTATACATCTTGGACTTTGTGCACGACTACCATTGGGATTACCAAGCGCAGATCCTAGGTACGCCACTGGGTTACCAAGCAATCACACTTAAATTCTCGTAATCAAGTCGTACTCATTTCGCATTTTAACATGAGTTAAGGGAGAGAGAGATTAACTAGGAAAACAGTAAATAACAATTAATTAAATAATTAAACTAAGTGAATGCTGCAATGATGAAGTAATCTCAATCTTTATTTCTGATCATGTGCATGTCCAAGTACGTCACACTCGAATAAAGGATGTCGTACAATTACATTCACCACACTGCGGGCAGACACTAAAAAATATTCTATCTCTGGAGGGATAAAACTACCAGAGTCTAGCTACAATCTAACATAAAACTCTAAAACAAGGGAGAGTCGTCTCTTATTTATAGAATTGGCGACAGGCTGCGATATCGTGTACGTGATATCACGTATGCAATATCGCAGCTAATGTGATATCACGGCTATGATATCGTGTACGCGATATCATGGCCCATGGGATATCACAGCTGTGATATCACGGTAGTGATATCATAGCCAGCAAATTCATGACTCATCAGTGTTGAACGTCTTAATAGTTCATCTTCACTAAAAGTATTTTCTCCCTCTTCATGTTGTTCCTCCTCGTTTACCATGCTATCACCATCCTGTTTACTAGGGGTAATATCCCCAGTTGAGGAAGGATGACCCTCAAAAATTTCATCATTAATTTCAATAGGCACATACATAGGAGTTACATCATTTGAAGGAGTTTCAGTATTAGAAGATTCCTCCTTCATAGATCCACATTTTTCTCTAAAGATAACATCTCAACTATAAATAACCCTTTTAATTTGTGGGTTATACAACTTATAAGCTTTGACACCATGTCCATAGCTAAGAAAAATACATTTGACAAACTTAGAGTCTAATTTGGATTTATCAAATTTTGAACATTTACATAGGCCCCACAACTAAAAATCTTCAAATAATTTAAATTAATAAATCTACCACTCCAAATTTCTTCTAGAATTTTTTTTGCCAAGTATTGATGAAGGAGACCTATTGATAAGATAACATACAATCATTACTACTTCACCCTAGAAATGGTTATCAAGATCAAATTCACTAAGCATACATTTGACACATTCCATCAATGTTTGATTGAAGTGCTCTACTACTCCATTTTGTTCAAGAGTCCTTGGAATAGTTTTTTGCCTTTAAATGCCATGTTCTTTACAAAAAACATTAAATTCATTTGAGCAAAAGTCATCATCATTTTCAGTTCTTAGAATTTTGATCTTCTTTCCTAGATAAGTCTCAACAAGGGCTTTAAATTCTATGAATTTTCCAAATACTTCAAACTTATTTTTTAATAAATATATCCAACCCTTTCTAGAATAATCATCAATAAAAAAAACATAATACATAGCACCTCCAAGAGAACTTATTTTAATATCTTTAATTGATTCACATACATCACTATGTATTAGTTCTAATATCTAAAGAGATTTAGCATTACTTCTTTGAAAACTATGATGCCTTTGTTTACCATGTAGATAATGATGATAGAAATCCAAGGAATCTTTAAATTTACCTTGTTTGTAAAGTTCCTTAAGTCATTTCTCACCAAGATGTCTCATTCTTTTATGCCACAAATCAATACTTGAATTTAAATCAATAACTACAAATGCACTTAATTTTTGCTTTAATGTCTTAGCTTCTAATTTATACAACTTACTTGTTTTAATTCCAAAAGCCAAAATAGATTAACAATGCAGGTATTGCACATTTTCTACCTCCAAAGATAGTAGTTAGTCTTGCATCATCCAATTTACTTACAGATAAAATATTTTTAGTAAGTGTTGGAACATGATGTACATTGGGAATCAATTTAACTGCTCCATTTTTAAACTAAATCTTTACCTTTCCATAACCTATAACTTTGCATATATCATCATTACCCAATCTTACCATTTCGAGATTAGATGATGTATACTCACTGAACCAATCAACATGTGGAGTATAGTGATGAGATGCACTTGAGTCCACATACCATGAATATGTATCTACATTATGATAAGATGAGACAACATACAAATCTCCATCTTGAGTAGGAGGGGCTTTATCACTTTTTGATGCATTACTCTCTTTACCCTTTTTTGGAGGGACTTTACAATCTTTCTTTATATGACCAACTTTACCACAATCCAACATTTAGGTGGCTTTTTTACAAATTTTTTTGGCTTAATATAAAAATGAGGCTTCTTAACAAACTTTGGCTTTACATAATTTTTGATAAATAATACATCATTTTGAGGAGTAGAAGTTTTCCTTCTTACCTCCTCAGATAACAATTAACTAACAATATTATCAAAAATGAAGTTGGTAGATGTATTACTTATAGCCATCACAAATGCCTCATATAAATCTGGAAGTGTGCTTAGAAGTGTGATGCATTGATCTTCCTCATCCATTTTCACCCCCATTGATTGTAACTGATGGACCAATGTATTAAATACATTCAAGTGTATAGTAATGGTAATACCATCAACCATTTTAGAATCATACAATCATTTCTTCAACAATAACTTATTGGTTAGGGACTTTGTTTGATACAAAGTTTGCAATTTATCCCAAAAATCTTTCGCAAAAGAAACATTGGAAACATTAAGAAATACTAAATTTGAAAGACATATATGAATTGTGCTTATCACCTTCAAGTTCAAATTTTTCCACTCTTCATCAAACATCTTATTTGGCTTTACTTCTGAAATTGCACTCTGTTGGTCCTTTTCAATGAGGATAGCCTCCATCTTGATCTTCCATAATTCATAGTTGGACCTGTTAAACTTTTCAATTTCAATTTTGGACAAAGAGTTGGTCATGATTTTTCCATACAATTACATGACAAAATAATAGTGGTACATGGAACCTGGCTTCGATACTGATTGTTATTCCTAGTCACTTCCACCAAACCAATATAATATTCAATTTAAAAGAAATTGTAGAAATTAAAAAGACACAGAGTTACCCTAGGGAAGACCTTCAAGGTGAAAAACCCTAGCAGAAAATTGATTCTTGGACTGTTAGCAACAACACTACTTCAGAGGATTGAAGCTCAAGGAGAATTTATAAAGGAGAGATAACTCTAAAACTTATATGTAACACCCTGTCCTAGCTAGGGTAGGATGATGCCTAGGATCAAGTAATCGTACAATAGAAGCATGATAACTAAAAACCAATGATGTGTAGAATACATGATATTAAGGAAGGTCAAACCGCATAGAAATTTCACATCACACTAGAAACTAAACATACATTTCAATTTATAAAACTACATATCTCTACATAAATCAAACTGTGCACTACTCTACTAAAATGCCAAAAACACATAAACATCATCATCATATATATAAGAGTATAGAGAGTTTCATACAACGATACATAGTCCATACTACTGTACATGAAAATATACATTAACCAAGCATTGAAGATTTTTCCCTCCTCTACTCTTCCTTTCCATGCTCGTCTAGGCTCTTGTGCCTTTCACCTATAATTAAATGAAGTTAGTACACAGCTAAGTGAGAAGCCTTTACACTTCCCCTACTAGATGGTTGACGAGTGTTGCACTAGAGGAGAGGAGTGGGGTACAAGGAAACCTATAGTAACTATTAGTCTCACGCATGCTCAAAACAACATACACATCATATCGCCTATCAAAGAGGATAAATGGCTATCATACAATCACAAATAGAGCCATAGTCTAACACCATCTATCATGTCCATGTCATCATACCCATAATCTACTAATAAACAATCCATGATCCACACAATCATATGTCAATCATAACACATATTATCAACGATATGACTCATGAATCGATAATATCATATACATAGCCCATGTGGTCACTAGCGTATCCACACTTAGTGTAGCATGTAAAACATTGCCATGAGTACTCATAACAGCCATTACCTGCTAGTCTTTTATTAGTATTTTATTTATCCAACCACTACTAGGGTCTGTCAACCTATGATGCATAACCACTAGCCTTTTGGAGAATTGGTGATAGGGATGAATATACCTATGCCATGTATTAGCTGTAGGGACAAACACACCTATACTCTCCCACTCTCAAGATGAGGTCTAAGATAAGAGCGTTACCAAGGCATCACAATGGGGGTTACTCCATACTAACTCCAGGATACCTCATCACCAACCAATCCACACCCTCATGCTAGCACCACCCACCAATGATCATGACAAGCATTATCATGAAGACATGTACACATTTCAGCTAGCTTAAGGTAACACATGTCATAAGCACAACACATCTAAACAAACATAATATAACCACACATATCCACACCTAACAATTACAATCATTCCATGAAAAAATATTACAATTTGACAAAACAACATTAATACCATGATATAACAAAACAATACCATAGTTCTCAAATTGCATGTACTTCCACACAAATGACCACTATAATAAACTTCAAAATGATATATACCCAAAAAGAAAACCAATCCCACAATTAGAAATTACTTCCTAAAACAATCCCAACAACACTAATTTTACCTAAATCAGACTCCTCGAAGCAAAGTTATGCATGTTCTAAATTTGATTAATAAAATAATCTTTAATAATATTTAATTACTACCAAGGAGGATTGGAATTCCCAAAATCGTTTGGGCCCCAATAGGTCCTAAAAATATCATATTCCAATCATGCCAATCTCATCAACATTATATATCATATTCTATAAGTCCACATCATATCATACCAATTCGTAACCAATTTTGGACAATTTCAGGAAATAGGTAAAATAACATGTCCAAGATCAATCTTTGAGCTATCCACTTTACATGCCCACATCGCATAATCATATATGCTAATCCAGCACAAAAATAGAGGGAAAAAGTAAAGACAACCTACTAATTAAAATCGTTGGGATAGAAAAGCTGAAACAAGCAAAAACACTCAAAAATCCAGCAAGACTGTATTTCACTCTCAACAAGTTCTGCACCCACGTAGATATAACCATAGAAATCCCAAATCAAGGTTCAAAGTAAGCAAAAATTGTTCGCAAAGCCCAAAATTCAAAAAAATGTGAAACAAAAGAAGAGAAAAGAAAAAAAAAAACAAAAGAAAACGAGCTCCTATGTGTTTTTGTTAACACAAAAACACCCAAAAAAAAATAGAAACCCAAAACCCAATTTCTATGGGTAAGTAGTGGTGAGGCAATGGGGACAAGAAAACAAACATATAACCTATATTTTTTTTACTATATGCTTTGTATAAAAACAAAAACCGAATGATGCACTTCTTTTCTCACATGATGTGAGTTCACTTTTTCTTCTTTTTTTCTTTTAAATTGTTTATTATTTTTTTAAATAAAAGATTTTCATAAGCTATCCTTATTTTTTGCCTCATTAATCATATGTAACAAACACACCAGAACTCCAAATCAAAATTTGTCTAAACCTACAAGATCCTTATCATATGCTCTACACCTTCACATGCCAAAACCACACCCAAACATTATGCAACATAGTGCTATAGTACAAATGCATAAATACCAAAATTGCACATAAAGCATAAAGACATACCAGATAGGTGTTCTTATACCTCAGTCCAACACCCCTACCAGCAACCTTACCTGTTTAACACATTACACAATGCTAATGTACATAATCACGTTAGTTAAGCATATAAAGACATCATAATTGTAACATAAAGATAAAGCCTCATAACATATAAATACATTTATATTACATTAACTTGTCTTCGACGACCCACCCAGACTTCACACGTAATGTATAAATCATAAGCATATGACCATACCTAATATCTTTAGATGTGATGTAACATTATGCTTCAAAAGAATCTGGTTATATGGATGCTCCCTTTAAGCTCCTTATATATTATTCAGGTTACAAAAATAAATCCAAAGTTAAAAAAGGGGATAAGGTTGTTTATAAGTAAAGAACCGAATATAACATAAACACAAATTTAAATATAGCAAGGCAAGGGAGAAATATGTAGAGAAAATCAAGGCAAAGGCAGATTTGCCTTCATCCACCTTACATATATTCACACCCGCATCTTCTCCGGTATAGAAAGAATTTAGATAATTCGTAAATAGGAAAGACATCATTTATGTTTTTTATAAGCCAACAATCAATGACTGGGATGGGAAAAAGTAAAGGAAACGATTCCCTGTCAAAGAGCCGTGAAAGTATGATTGCATCATTTCTTGGAATGAGTAATCCAAAGAAAATTAGGAAATTTATGGGTGGAAAGTGAATATTTAGTGACTCGGTGAGTGGCTCACTGAGTATAAGCATGCATTGCTGCAAATCCTGCTGTTTAGTCTTCCCGGTTTTGCTTTTAATCTTTAAGAAAATAGGAGTTGTCTGTTAAATTTAACTTCGTAAAGTCTGGGAGAATAAGAGAGGGTACAGCAATGAAATTTAGATGAACTTAAAATCCTACATAAGGCACAAACCCTACTAAACTCTTCTTAAATAATGAAGCGCAGTTAATTACTAAACAAGTATAGTATATCGTGTGAGAAATGGGAAAAGCAGAAATTCCCAGTAAAGAAGGGCAAGACAAGAATATGTCAGTCAAAGGTGCGTTTGAACCATTGCTTTATTCCAAAGTGTCCGTTGGGCCACCGCAATTACTAAAGTAACTCATTTTGATACTTTTTCTTTTTTGTATCATTAAATAAAGTTATCTTCCCCGACCCGTCTGGCATCAAAGAAAGAACAGCCAACGATCGATGGTGTGATAGTTATTAAAAAGGGTTGCCATTTGTGTTTTGCAACATCATTTCCAAATCCCCATCACTATTGTGCAAGCTAAAATGGACCTTTTCTGAAATTTGAATTCCTGTGGTTTTGGCAAAGGCATTTTTTTGTCAAGGAGTTGAAAAAGTTCAGGGTAGTCCAGCAAATTCTGGAGGTTTAAAAGGAGTTCCATGACATCTAGGGTTCACGATGACATGCAGCCTTCAACCAGTAGTGTGAAGCATGCTTCAACAAGTACAGCTACATCAGATTCTGTACCAAAAAGGGATTTGAGAAATCTTTGTAACCAAAGTCTTGTTGTTTTAAATAACATAGAGGTGAGGTTCATAACTTCATATACCTGATTCATACCCCTTTTGTTGTAGATTTGTTATAATCATGAGCTATTTGTTCAGGTTGAAAGACAGGGAAAAGCAGAGCCAGCATTATCCAGAGGGAAGAGAAAATTTTGGCCAAGGCTAGCTTATTTTCATGGTGTAGTGTCGCTTCTTCAACATCTATTCTTTAAGGGCCAAGCCCTGGTATTTTCTTTCAATTATTGTCACAATTTTTTTCTTCTTTCAATGGTAGTTGGGTTTCTGTCCTACTAATATTGATGGCTTTATGATAATGTGGCTTCACTATAGTCCCTATGATTATTTTTCTACGGTCAATGAAAAAGGATCCATACTTTCCCAGAGGAGAAATGGATACCAATGATATTTAAAGATGTCCCAAGAGATGTGAGGCTTGAAGTAGGGCTCCTTTCTATTAAATTTGTTTAATTGTTAAATATGCTTTTTTGTCTGTCCTAGTCTTTAGGAATTGCCCTTAGGGATTCGATTGCTATTTTTGTTTTTCAGAAGTCGAATGGTCAATCATTACAGAAGTTAAAGGGTTTGTTGTTACAGAAGTTGAAGGGTCGGTCATTATAGAAGTTGAAGGGTCGACCGTTACAGAAGTTGAAGGGTCGACCGTTATAAAAGTTGAAGAGTCTGGTGTTATAGAAGTTGAAGGGTTGACCATTACAGAAGTTAAAGGGTTTATCGTTATAGAAGTTGCTATTTTCTATTGATGTATTTACCTATTTAAAGGCTATTATCAGTTGAATAAAAATGTGAAAAATTCAGTTGCCTCTGTTTGCCCCTGTTTTGTTCTGTTTTGTTATCTGAGGCTAGCAGTGCATAGGCAAGTAATGCATAGCCTTAGAGGCTAATAGTGGTATCAAAGCTTGGTTTATGAGGCTAGAGAGAAAGCCTAGTTTAGAAGGCTAGAGAGAAAAGCACAATAGTGCACCCGATGTAGGAGGCTCGAGATAAGAGCACAGTATTGCATAAATGGCCTCTAAAAATTTTATGAAAATTTTATACAGCCTACCATCCCATGTTTTGATGGTCACTATGGCCATTGGAGCATGTTAGTGAAAAATTTCTTGAAGTCTAAGGAGTACCAACAAGTTGTTGAAGATGGTGTAGTAGCACTCATAGCTGAAGTTGCACTCACAAATGAACAAAGAAAGGAGCTAGAGGGATTGAGGCTAAAAGATTTAAAGGCAAAGAATTATTTATTTCAAGAAATTGATCGTTCTATCCTAGACATTATTCTTAGCAAAGAAACTTCCAAGGATATTTGGGATTCTATGAAGAAGAAATATCAAGGGTCTTCAAGAGTAAAGCGTGCACAGCTTCAAGCCTTGAGAAGGGATTTTGAGACTTTGTAGATAAAAGATGGGGAGTCTGTTACTAGCTATTATGCAAAGACAATGGGGATAGCCAATAACATGTGATATCATGCTGAGAAGATGGAGGACGTGATCATTATTGAGAAGATATTGCATTCCCTACCCCCCAAGTTTGATTATGTTGTTTATTCAATTGAAGAATCCAAAGATGTTGATGCACTTTCCCTTGATGAACTTCAAAGTTATTTGTTAGTCCATGAACAAAAGATGAATCAAAATTCAACTTCTAAAGAGCAAGCTTTGAAGGCTTCTACTTTTACTTATTCCTCAAGAGGAATAAGTAGAGGTAGAGGTAGAGGAAGAGGAGATCGAGGCAATAGAGATGGTAGTAGACATTTCAAAGGGGATGGTGATAAATTTCAAGCAAAGGCAGAGGACAACTTGAAAAATCTAATGTGGGATGCTTTAGATGTCATAAATACAGACACTATCATTCCGAATGCTACACTAAACTACCCAATGACAAAGGAGAGAAATCAAATTTTGTAGAAGAGAAGGAGTCTGAGACTTTGTTGACGGCAATTCAAGCCAATTGAGAGTCTCAATTAGATGTATGATATGTGGATACTGGCTACAGCAATCATATGTGTGGATGTAAGTCTTCTTTTTCTTACTTAGATGAAAGTTTTCATTTATAGTAAGTTTTGGTGATTGTTCTACTATAAATATAATGGGAAAGGGGGATATTAACATTAGAAAAAAGAATGGTTTTGTAGAAACAAGTTCCAATGTTTTTTATGTTCCTGATTTGAAAAGTAATTTGTTAAGTGCAAGTCAATTGCAAGAGAAGGTTTATGTAATAACCATTTAGAAGGGTGCTTGTAAAATTTATGATCCTTTAAGAGGAGCTATTGTAGTTATTTAAATGAGTCCAATAGATTATTTCCATTGAGGGTTGAAAGTGCTCAATCTTACCTAAAGGTTGAAGTAAAAGACCCAACATGGCTTTGGCATCTTCACTATGGCTACTTGAATTTTGGAAAATTAAAGACTTGGCAACAAAAAAAATATGGTGATTGGTCTTCCTCAAATTATAATTCCTTCCAAAGTCTATGAAGAATGTGTTATTGGTAAACAACATCATTCTTAGTTCTTTCAAGGAAAATGATGGAGAGCAAAGAATGTCCTTGAACTAGTTCACTTCAACATTTATGGGCCAATAAAACCATCTTCAAATGGAGGTAAGAGGTACTTGATCACCTTGGTTGATGATTATACTAAAAAAAAGTTGGGTTTATTTTTTGCAAGAGAAGTTTGAAGCTTTTAATGCATTTACAAGCTTCAAGGTACATGTTGAGAATGAGTCTGGAAAGATCATTAAGACTCTTTGTACAGATCATGGAGGAGAATATTGTTCAAAAGAGATTGATGTTTTTGTAAGAATCATGGCATTCAAAGAGAGTTGACAAACCCCTATACAACACAACAAATTGGTATATCAGAGAGGAAAAATAGAAACATCCTCAATATGGTGAGAAGGCTCTTGGCAATAGGAAGTATTCCAAAGAGTTTCTGGCAAGAGGTTGTGAATTGGAGCATCCATGTTTTGAACAGAAGTTCCACCTTTGCTATTTAAAACATGATACTAGAAGAGACTTAGAGTGGGAGGAAACTAGTAGTGGATCACTTCAAAATCCTTGGTTGCATTGCCTACACACATATCCCTGATAAGAAGAGGAAGAAGCTGGAGGATAAGAGTGAGAAATGTGTCTTTTTTAGCAGAATTGAATCACCTAAAGCATATAAATTGTATAATCCTTTGACAAAGAAAATTTTGACTAGTAGAGATGTCATCTTTGATAAAGAGAGCACTTGAAATTGGAATGGGTAGCAACCTACTTCAATTATTTTCGATAGTGAAACTACAGATTCTGCAACACCTAAAACTACAAAACCTAGAACTACAAACTTCAAAGCACCAAGAACTGTGGAAGCTAAAGTCCAAAAATCCATGAAGGCTAAAGCACCAAGAACTGTGAAGGTTGAGACTTCACCAATAGCAATAGTAGCTAAATCTCACCATATTTAAAAAAGACCCTTATAGATGATGGATTATGAGGTAACTGGGATTGACCAATATGATGACCCAATCACCCACTTTGCTTTGTTTATAGATTTTGATCGCACAACTTTTGAAAGTACTATAAAAGAATCAAAATGGAGAAAGGTAAAGGAGGATGAAATTGAAGCCATTGAGAGAAATGGTACTTGGGAGCTGGTTGATCTTCTAAAAGGGCACAAAACCATTGGTGTGAAGTGGGTCTTCAAAACAAAACTAAAGGAGACTAGTGAAGTTGACAAGCGTAAGGCACGATTTGTGGCCAAGGGATGATTAGTGGCCAAGGGATACAAGCAAGAATATGGGATTGACTATAAAGAAGTCTTTGCTTCTATTGTAGGGCATGCTACAATTAGATTGGTGATTGCATTAGCAACAAAAAATTCATGGCCTATCTTTGAAATGAATGTCAAGTCTACATTCTTGCATGGAGACTTGGAGGAACATGTATTTATTGATTAGCTCCCTGGTTTTGTAAAGCTTGATAGTGAGCACAAGGTCTATAAATTAAAAAAGCCTTTTTATGGACTAAAACAAGATCTAAGAGCTTGGTATAGTCATATAAATACCTATGTTTCTAAGTAGGGAATTCAAAAATGTCCATATGACCATACACTTTTTACAAAGATTGATGGAGGGAAAGTGCTCATTCTATGTATATATGTTGATAATCTTATTTTCACTAGGAATGATAGTGATTCTTTTGAAAAATTTAAGGAGTCATTGATGGTTGAGTTTGAAATGACTGATCTTGAAAAAATGCATTAGTATCTTGGCATGGAAGTAGTGAAATCCCCTATTAAAATCTTTATATCTCAAAAGAAGTATGTCAAAGAAATTTTAGAGAGGTTTAAGATGAAGGATTGCAATCCCATAAGCACTCCAATTGAGATTGGCTTAAGGCTAAACAAAGATCCTAAAGGAAGCAAGTTGGAGGCTACACTTTACAAGAAAATGGTTGCAAGTCTAATGAATTTGACTACAACCAAACCCAATATAATGCATGTTGTTAATGTTATCAGCAGATACATGGAGTCTCCAAAGAAGATGCATTTTTTGGCTACTAAAAGAATATTTCATTACTTACAAGGGACTAAACATTTTGGGCTATTTTACAAGAAAGGTAAGAAATCTGATTTTGTGGGATTTATTAATAGTGATTATGAAAGAGATCAAGATGATAGGAAAAGCACTTCAGGATATGTTTTTATGATGGGCATAGGGGTTTTTTCATGATCATCCAAGAAGTAATCAATTGTCACATTGTCAACCACAGAGGCTGAATTTGTTGCTACAACATCTTGTGCTTGCCAAGCTATTTGGCTAAGAAAAATTCTTAATGAGACATATTTCAAGCAAGAGGGGGCTACTACAATTTTCTATGACAACAATTCTACCATAAAGTTATCGAAAAATCTTGTGCTACATGGAAGAAGTAAGCATATTGATGTGAGATTTTACTTCTTGCATGATTTATGCAATGATGGTGTTATTGATTTGGTATTTTGTAAGAGTGAAGATCAACTCACTGATATTCTAACCAAACCCCTCAAGTTATCAATATTTCATATGTTGAGAAAGCAGCTTGGAGTCTGCACATTGAATTATTCTTATTAAAGTGATAGTTTGCAGACTTTCAGTTTACGAGAGGGTGTTAAATGTGTTTAATTATTAAACATGCTTTTTTGTTTGCCCTAATCTTCAGGAACTATCCTTAAGAATTCAGTTCCTATTTTCATTCTTTAGAAGTTGAATGGTCAGTTGTTACAGAAGTTGAAGGATTTTCCATTACAGAAGTTAAAGGATTGGCTGTTACAGAAGTTAAAGGGTCAATTGTTATAAAAGTTGCAAGGTTGAGCGTTACAAAAGTTAAAAGGGTTGACCATTATAAAAGTTGCTATTTTTCATTGATGTATTTCCCTATTTAAAGGATATTATTAGTTGAATAAAAAAGTGAAATTGAATTGCCTCTGTTTACCCCTATTTTGTTCTATTTTGTTATCCAAGGCTAGCAGTGCATAGGCAAGTAGTGCACAGCCTGAAAGTTTGACACTTTCATTGGGCACATCATTAGAAATCTAGGCCAACATCAATGAAGGTATGAAGAAAGAATGTTTCAATGTATTCCAAGTCATGTGCAAATTGGTTAAACTTTTATATGAGCTCAAGGATCCAATGACTCCATGTATAAAGCTACAATAGTTGCACAAAGGTCCAAAGTTTTTAGTGGAGGTCCAATTATGTGTTCCATTCATGCCAATGTTTTTGAATTTAAAGGTACACATGTTCTAGCCTATATCATTTACTTTCACCTTTACCTTTCAATTAAGGAAGGTGGAAACTATCTTTTATTATTAATACAAAGTTTAAACTATAAAGATATATTGGATACAATTATTACTACTTTGGCCTATCTCAACATTTATTTTCAATTCATTTACAATATGCTTTTCTTTAATGATCATGGTAAAGTAAGTGTGGCTTTAACTATGAATAAATAGGACCACAAATTTCTTAGGAATCTGTTTAAATGTGGATTAACAAAGTAGCTAGATAAATTATTCATAGGGATTGCATAACAATGATGAATGAATGATGTAAAAAAAAAGAAGGAGAGAAGAGAACCATAAGAACTTAAGAAATGGCACCTGTGGGATAGTGGGCTTATTCATACTAAAGATGGGATTAGTGGTAAAGGAGATTGCACATGAACTTAGTTAAAGATTTGAGATGGTCATTGATGAATAATAAGTTGGCTCATCACATCAATGCATATGCATGGACATAGCCTCATTAACACATAGACATCAACGTAGCTTAAGATGCATCTATGCATCTATGCATCTATGTTAACATTGTCTCTACCCATGCCTATATAAATGCAAGTATCCACTACATTATGGCATTCTTTGGTGATGAGTGACAGGTACCCCTTACACCCAACCATATGAATCACAAGCATTCACATGCAATTCGGTAAAATTCCATGGATGGGACTAGTTGTGACATCTAGATCGTTAAGTGTTAATTACAAGACACTATCTTCCAACTTGGACTAGTGGTAGCTTTGTCATGTATAGTTTAGTCCAAAGTGAGGAACATAATGGTTGATTTTGTTTTGGCCTTATGCTATTCTTAACAATAATAGAGAAACTAATTATCTAATCTAATTAACAACAAGAAGATAAATGCTAAAATAGCCTATGGGTGATTGATGAGATGCGAATTGCATAGGCTGCGATATCGCATACACGATATCGCATCCGCCGCGATATCGCATCCCCTGCGATATTGCGTACGTGATATCGCGTCATCCCCTGCAATATTGCATATGCAATATCGTTGTCCACCACCAAATCTATAAATAAGAGGCGGCACTCCCCTCATTTCACATCATAGGTGTAAAGTAGCGAAGCTCTGGCGGATTGATCACCCTAGAGATAGAATATTTTCCATGTGCCCGCAGTAGGAG
>MNCI01017238.1:229145-275458 GCA_015680685.1 Gnetum montanum | reverse complement strand
GACTGCTTCGAGCACATGCGTTACGTGTGGTAATCCCAGTAATGATTAGCGTTTGGTAGCCATAGTTGCATAGTTCAGGGTGTGTACGGCAAGTGGGAACGGATGTTGACACTAGGACTTAGTGCTGTAGTTAGAGTTAGTTTTAGTTTCTCAACCCTTCACCATTTAGCATAGGAGATAAACTTGAAAATACCAAAAAAATCATATACCTCAGACTTACTTAACCATACACCGTGACAACAACAAGTAAGTCTGGGAAGACAACGAACGATTAACCCCAAGTGTTCCTTGTGGCGTTTAGGCATTTAGTCTACGGAGTTCGACCGGATCGCACGTGCTACGCTCGTTTCGTATGGTTTAGTGTAGGGGTACCTCGCCACTCATCAGTGATGAATGTTTGCTTCCAACTTGCCATACACATCCTAAACCCATGTATCCACTATTGGAATTACCAATCGTTATGCTACTGGGTGAACCAAGCAATAACGCTACTAGGATTACCAAGTGAATACGTGTTTACGCTCAAAACTAGTCACGCTCATTCTACCAATTGATTAATATGTGTGAAAACGTAAATATTAACTAAGTACATGAAGAGTAAATTGCATGGGAAGTAAATCTAATCTAAGTCAAAGTAGTGCAATGAATACAAATCAATCTGAATCTTATTGTCGTTCATGGATTGTGTCCAGGTACAATGCTACTCAAATAAGACGTAATACAACTAACTCAAATTCACATTGTGGGCACTCAGTAACTATTTGCTAAAATCACAAAATGAAACTACAAGGTCTAGCTACCAAAATGACTAAAAGGTGCCAAATACATGGTGGGAGTCTCATATTTATAGGCATTTATTATAATTGCAACATCGCATTTACAACATCGTAGTTGTATGAGAGGATGCTACAACACAGAAACATTATATGAGGGGATGCTACAACATAGATGTAATGTATTAGCCATTTCATGCTTCATCATAATGCCCTTTAATAACCACTTCTATAGATATCTATGGGCACCTTAGAAGTTAAATGTATATCATGCCTTTATTCCAAACAACACACAACTACCATGGTTAGGATGGTGCACTATACTATACAAAACCAAGAGGCTTATAATTGCATGTAGTAATGAGGTGAATAATGGGATGAAAAGGGATTGCAAAGATTGGGATGTAAGGTACTTTATCATGTCTACAATAGGTTCTTGTGTCAATTGTGATTAAAATGACCATCATACATATCCATCCAAGTTTCAAACCAAGTCTATACCATTAATAGTGACCTTGCATTGATGTGTTCCTTCCCACCTACCATCACAAGTTCACAACAATCATAGAGAATGATCATCACTCCAAAAAGAAAAGAAGGAAGAGCCCTAGTTAGAGGGTTGCCTTCAGGTATGGATAATATGTCTATCTAACCCCATAACCAATGCTTGTATTCTATTATTATGTATAAGGAGTGTGCTTTGAATTCCCATTGCGTTTTTTTTTTCAAATGAAAACCACACCATGCAAAGAAATTGCTTCCTATTCAAAGAAATTGCTTCCTATTTATTGGTCAATGATATGAGTGATGATACGTTCCTAGAGGATTCATAAATCACAAGAAGAAATTCAAGAAGAAAATCCAACAAATTTCCTTAAGGCCACACCCTTACCATTTCCACTTGGTCTTTCCCTCTTTCTTCAAGGCACAATGATCAATATTTAACTTTAGTTTCATGTAAGAAGAACCATATTGTTTTCATGACAAAGATCTTTTATTTAGAGAACTAGAAGAATGGATGAGGTGGTCTCACTGCTTTACACAATTATTTACCCAATCAACTTGATAGCATAGGACAAAAACCCAACACATAGTGTTGACTTCTACATCATGACTAGCAACATTATTAACGAAAACATCAAAGACATTCATAAAACATAAAGAAAATGACTCAAGAAAAGAGAAAATTATAAATAAAATAAAATAAAAATAACAAGAAATAGAAAACATATTAAGAATCAAAAAATTTTGGAAGAAATAGAAAAATGATAAAAATTGTAAAATAGAAAAGTGAAAAACACTTACTAGTTCTTGATTTAGGATGGGGAATCTCCCCCACAACTAAGCTTAAAGGTGAGACAAGAGCTAATAAGTGGGTTGGATGTTTGCATGCATCCTTCAAATAGTTTTGTACTCTTATTTTCAAGCCACTTGGTGTCTTCTGGTTTAGTGGCTACTATGTAGACTTGTTTTTGCTCACACACTTGTTTTTTAACTTTGTTGTGGGTTGATATAGGGGTTGTGTTAATATTTTGATCTTCTGGCCCACAACTACATCCTTGATAATTATTAGTAATGCATGAAGTTTTCTATCTTTCCACAATGATAGGTTCATCTTTTACATCTTGTGTTGGAGTGGTGATGGTTGTTGGCTTTTGTGTATGATTAGGAGAAACTTTTCTAGTGAGGAAGGTTCTTGCACTAGATTGTCCTTGTGCTAGTTTTGGTAAGGTAGTAGGTCTACGATTTTTATGCCTATGTGAGGAAACTATCCTAAAGAAAGGATGTTTCCAAGACTTTGGTTGAGATCTACTAACATTATCATTTACATGTATGTTCACAACACAAGTGGCATTCTTCCATTGAGTTTGTGGTGCCAATCCTTCCTATGTTGTTGATGATGACATATGTTGGAGGGAAGTTTGAGAATATTGAGGATGTGACAAAGGATAAGAGGTTCAAGATGGTGATCCCATAGGAGATGTTGCAACCTAATGATATTTGAAAGATTGGTAGTAGTAATTTGAGGTAGAGGACGTAGAACCATTAGGGAAAATAGTTTGTTGAACATGGTATTCATATGGGTCTAACTGGTAATAAGGATATTGCTGGTTTGATGATGGCATCCTCCAAGACCGTGGGTTTTGCCACTGTGATTGATAGTAGTATTGAGGTTGATAAGAAGTCCCCTTTGAATAGTATAGTTGGTGGTAGGACTATCTATAATTACTTTGTAAGTAAGGTAATATCCTAAGCATTTACTTTTGTACGAATTTGGGATTCAAAGGAAAAGCCTCAAACTATTGTAGATGTAACATAACTAGGCAATAACTCTTTGGATGTTTATATTGGCAAATGTCACATCCATCATCATCTTCTAGTAGTTGAGTCTATAGCCTCTTCTACAACAACTATTTTTCCTTTTTGCCGATAAATATTCCTTCCTGTTGCTTTATTATTTTTCCTCTTCTTGTTTTGGTCACTTGATCCTTTTTGCATTACCCTCTCCTCTATGGTTTTTATGTAGGCTGTATAACTTTGTCATTCATCAACTCCCACATCTTATTTATCCTTACTTCAAGCTTAACAATAGAATTTTGTATTGGCAAGGTTTTTTGTGAAATCACCTCATCAAAAGCTACCTCTTTTTCCTCATCACAAATATAGATCCCCTTCTTTTGAAGAGTTGGTCCCTAGTTATATTCCTCTACATTCTCTTGTTTACATAGCTTTCCTTCTTATTTTTCCACCTACTCAACTAGCCTTTGTATTTGATGGGCTTTTAATTCGAATAAAAAAACCTTAGGCATAAATCCCAAGGTTCTTCCTCATTTAATTACAAAACCCATCTATGATGTGGAAGGGATACTCTTTCTAAGAAAAATCATGGCCTAGACATATATATAGTAGAGAATAGTATCTATCCAAGGCCACATCCAAGGCTTCATGTTGTTCTTGCTTTCACCCTTGGAGATTTGTTTTCTCAAGTTGGACACTCTCATATAGGTTCGGTATTTTTCATTGAAATGTTCTAACATTGTGGACCATTGGTGGATTGAATTTGGTTCCAACAATCTATAACAACTTTCAGCTTCATCTATGAGTATCCTAGGAAAGAGCTTAAGCTTTTGCCACTTACGTTTGATATTCTACAAGATGCAGATATCATGGAAGTCTTTTAAATGATGTTGTGGATCAAAATTATAACCTTCATTAAATCTAGAAATGTTGTTCATATCAAGCCATTTAATGCAGCCTTCCCTTTGATGCCTTTGAGGTATTTGAACTACCCCCCTAATTTGTGTCATGTTCCTAATAGCCAACAAGGGCTCATCAACATTAGAAATTTCATGGTGATAATATTTATTTCCATTTGTTTGATTACACTAATCTTTTTTATGCTTACTTTAATGTCTTTCATCTTGTCCTTGTGTTTTATTCATATCTCCATCTTGACCCTTTAGTGAAGCTCTATCTCTATACCTATGTTCATCTTCAACAAAACTAGACGTGGAAGAGAAAGAGGAAGATGGTTAACTAGGAGAATTGCCATGGCTACTATATCTTCTCATATGGTCCCCTAATTTATCTCTTCTAGGTTTGGAGGAGGTCATAGGCCTTAAGGTTCTTCTTATTCTAGGATTTACTTTGTCTCCTCTAAGATTGTTTGCATGAGTAGAACGTAGTCTTTGAGTGTAGTAAGAGTCTAAATGAGCATATGAGATCCTTGCGTGTGGTTTTTCACTCCAATTTTCTTCACTATAGATCCTATCATTTCTCCTACTAGTGTTCTCATCATACAATTCATTATTGGTCCTATGTGTAGAAGACATGTTTTTAATGTGTATGACTTAAAATATTAATATTTTCTAAAAGATAGATCATTAATACCTTTACAACGATCGTTTATGATATAACTAATCTAAATAACTGGCACCATCCCTAGCAATGGTGTCAATGATGATCGATGAGTGCCCCCTAAGCTCAACCATACAAATCACAAGCATTTACATGCAATTCGATCAAATTTCGTAAATGGGACTAGTTATGGCATCTAGATTGTTAAGTGTTAATCATAGGATGCTTTCTTCCCACTTGGACTAGTGGTAGCTTTGTAACATATGGTTTAGTCCAAAGTGAGGCATATGATAGTTGATGTTATTTTGGCCTTATGCTAATCTTAACAATAATAGATAAATTAATCATTTAGTCTAATTAACAACAAGAAGATAAATGCTAAACTAGCCTACAAGCCATGAGTGTCCATTCCCAACTTGCTATACACATCATGAACCAACGTATTAACTACTAGGATTACCAAGTGCTACGCTCCTATGCAAACCAAGCAATAATGTTGCTAGGATTACCAAGTGAATATGTGTTTACGCTTAAAATTCATTGCACTCATTTTCCCAATTGATTAATATGCATGAAAATGTAAATATTAACTGAGTACATTAAGAGTAAATTGCATGGAAAGTAAATCTAATCTAAGTCAAAGTGCTGAAATGAATATGAATTAATCTCGATCTTATTGTTGTTTATGGATTGTGTCCATGTATAATGCGACTCAAATAAGACATCGTACAATTGACTCAAATTCACACTACAGGCACTCATTGACTATTTGCTAAAATCACAAAATGAAACTGCAAGAGTCTAGCTACCAAAATGACCCAAAGGTACTCAATACATGGCAAGAGTCTCGTATTTATAGGCATTTATTATAATTGTGACATCACATTTACAATATTGTAGATGTGTTGTATGAGGGGATGCTACAACGCAGAAGCATTATATGAGGGAATGCTACAACACAAATGTGACCTTGCATCTACAACATTGTAGATGCCACATATTAGCCATTTTATTCTCCATCATATGGTTACTCTTTTAACTAAGTTCTTATAGTGTTGCACTAAAAAAGTTAGAATTATTTTTCTTTTGAGTGCTTACAGTGCAAATTGAATTAATTATATGAAATTTTATTTAAGTGCATAATGTACGTAAATACATTTGCATGGTGACAATAAAATTTAGATGTGTCCCATCCATTACACCACTTGGACTAGCACTTTAACTTACTTTCTTGCAATTTTACTTAACTATTTACTTACTCTTTCATGCAATTATTTAAATATTCCATTCCTCTACATTAGAGTAAACATACATGAGTATGACTACTTCGAGCATAATATACTAATGTTTGGTAATCCTAGTAGTAACACTTGATACATAAACATTTGATAACCCAACAATGTTAGTTCAAGATGTGTACAAATAGTCAGGAATGAATGTTCTATGCTTAGGTTGATTTAGATTTCTTCTCAGCATTTAGATTAATTAGTTTAATATTTTAAATATTTTAAATAATAATAAAATTCCATCATGTACCTTAATCACACTTAACCATACCAAACACATGTGAGTGGGAAGACAATGATCAATGATCCAACACCTAGGTATCTAAGACATCCAACTAGTGCAATCCATGAAATTCAACTATATTATGCATGAACACTTGTGATTCGTATAGTTAGGCATAGGGTCTACTCTACCAGTCATCATTGGCACTATTGCCAAGCACTATACTAGTGTTTTAAATAGCTAGAATCATATAAGGATCATTGTAGAGCTATAATGATATATCATATAAAAATATTAGTATTTGATTCAAAGGTACCCTTTATTTTATCTTAATTTTTTACAAAATAATCCTTTGTTCAATTATCTGCTTTTAATATAATAATACTGTATTTCAATGTTTTTTGTTCTATTATGGAAAGTGGGGTTCTTATATATGTAAATTACACTTTGGTTATCACATCCAATTTTCACAATCTTTTTATGAATCCTAAGTTTTACCATAAATCTCTAAAGCCATGTTGCTTTGTGACTAACTAGCTTTATTATAGCATATTCAGCTTTAGTAGTAAACTAAGGTATGCAAAACTACAATTGACTTTCCCATGAAATAGCACCATAAAAGAGATTAAACACATACCCACTTGTTAATTTTCTATTATCTAAATCTCTACCTTAGTTAGCATCCACATAGCAATGTAGAAAAGAAAAATCATTTTAATAATAAATACCAAAGTTCATAGTACCACAAAGATATTGAAAAACTTATTATAATAATTTAATATTGTTTCCATAATTAGACATATGACTGTTGAGTTCTTGAAAAATGTATGTAATATCAAGTATGATAGCAACCATCATATACATCAAAATGCTAACAGCACTAGTGTATGGAATTTGTATCATGAGTTCTTCTTCTTCATTTATCTTTGAATGTTGATGGGACACGATATCGCGTCTGCCGCAATATCGCATCCCAAGCAATATCGTGTACGCGACATCGCAGTGCATCGCCATATCTATAAATAAGAGGTGGCTCTCCCTTGTTTCTCATCCTAGGCTTAGACCATAGTGAAACTCTAGCAGTTTGATCCCTCTAGAGATAGAATATTTTCCATGTGCCCACAGTAAGAACTCCAAAGTGAACGAATCTTTATTTGAGCAAACATTGTACCTAAACACAAGTTTGTGTACGGCAATAAAGACGAACTTCTTGGATAAACCTTGCAGTGCATGGAATAGGCTAATTAGAATTTTATTTATTTTTATTTACTGTTTATCATTTAATTACTTTATTAGTCATTAAATCTCTCTCAACCCTTCTCTCCTAGTTAAGTACCTCAGTACAACCACTTCGAGCACGTGCGTTACGCTTGGTGATCCCAGCAACGATTAGCGTTTGGTAACCAAGGTTGCATTGGTTTAGGGTGTGAACGGTAAGTGGGAACGGATGCTGACGCTAGGTTAATTTAGACTTAGTTAGTTAGTTAAAGTTAGTTAATTAGTCTCTTCAACCCTTGACCTCTCAGCATAGGAGATAAAACATAAAAGACTATAAAAATCATATACCTCAGACTTACTTAACCATACATCGTGACAAATACAAATAAGTCTAGGAAGACAACGAATAATTAACCTTAAGTGTTCCATGAGGCGTGTAGGCACTTAGTCTGCGGAGTTCGACCAGATCGTGCATGTTACGCTCGTATTCGTATGGTTGAGTGTAGGGATACCTCGCCACTCATCATTGGCGCCATTGCTGGGGACTAAGTGTTTGTGCGCTAAGTAGAACATAGGAAATCACTCACATCATTAGAAGCTTAAACGAACCTTAGGTTTAATTAAATGAAAAATTTATATAACGGTTAATCAACACACCGATAAGACACAATGTCTTCTTCTTCTTCTCGTAAGAGCATTACACCACCTAGGAATAATACAAGAAACAGTCGGCAACCTAAAACACATAACCAAAATCAACCAATTCCTCAAAAATATAGGGTGGAATATACTCATCCCGATGAGTATATTCCCAATTTTACTTTTATCTTCCATCAAGATGAACAGATGCATTGGAGAGACTTGCAAGGTAACATTGTGTTACCTCCGGATCGTGCAGTCCCCAACATGCTCCTCCGTGCTTTGGCACAGATCAGCATGACTCAACTCTATGCTAAATACGTTATAGGTGATTTCGACACAAAGGATTATCATCCCACAGTAGCACACTGTATAAGGGACTCAAGGCAGGAGAGCCAACATACACTGTTGAAGGGCAAAGAGGTCCCGCACGTCCTAAGTGAAATAGGGGATGGTGAACCACTCATAACGGGTTCTCTATCGAAAGATGTTCCCCCTCCTAACAAAAGTGAGGAGGTGGGGCATTAGAACCTGCGATCCACAATACACAACACTGGTTCTGATCCCCATGAATGCCAACTATTCACTGAGGGAACAACAACACATGACAAGGACGAGCACTTGGATCATCATCACGATCAGGGCTGAAGCCACAGAAGAGAAGGTAGGAAACATCGTAATGGTGATGGCTCTCCTTCTTCTTTCCCTTCTTCACATCATTCACCCTCTCCTTCCACATCTGGGTGCAGCCATAGAGAGCATAACGGTGAGGATAGAGGTAGGAAAAATGAGAGAACTCGACGAGAGAGTCGAGAGCGAGGACAAGGGCATGAACAAAGGGAAAGTAGGGAACAACGAATACATCATAGACGTCATGAAAGAGATGATCATGACGAACCCCTACTTGCCACCCAAAGCATGCTAAATATAACGGAGGCAGTGAGAATACCAACAAGGCATTTAAAGGACAGTCAAATCAAGCGTTTAGACATGAACAATATCCCACGCTTTGAAGGGAGATACAACATAGATCCGCAAAATCATTTACAGGCATTCCACAATGCTTGTGCCTTGCACAACATAGAGAACGAGTGGTAGAAACTAAAGTTGTTTCCCAAGACACTCATCAAGGAAGCAAAGAGTTGGTACCAGTCCTTAGAGCTAGAAATCATCAGGAGCTGGAGTACGATGTTAGAACTCTTCAAGGATAAGTATCAAACGTACTCCAGAGTGTCTAACTTGTGTAAGCAAANATGAAACTAGGAGAACCCTTAGGACTTATGCCCAAGGAAGATTATCAGAACTTAGAGCCCATGAAATTCATCGCTTGTTGGAATAAGTAGCCAAAGAAGAAGGGGAGCTACAAAAAAGAGAAAGTGTAGAAGAATACAACCATGATCCCTCTCTTCGAAAGAAGGGAGTGAAATTCTGTGATGACGAGGATGAGTCACCACTCGAAAAGTTGGTGAATAGAAAAACCTTGCTACTCCAGAAGTTAACAACAGAAGTAGTGGCTAAGGTAAATCAGATACAGGACTCCTTGGACATTAGACTTGAAATTGTCCTAAATATTGTAGAGGAGTCTAAGGAGGAACGAAGTAGTAACAAGAACAAAACAAAGCAGAGAGATTCATGCCCTACACATGACAAGGGTAAGGGGAAAATAACTATCTCCGATGTGGTTGTGGACTCAGACATAGATGATGACAGTGGATGTGAGATCTAACACTATGACCATCCCAAGGGATGTTGTCCAATCATCTCACATCTATAGGAGTCTGGGGTGTATGCACTCAACCCGAGACTCAACAAATGGCAGACACCCCAAAGGTTACCTTATCCCCAAGGTAACCCAAGGAAGTTCCACCAACCGTTGACGTACTATCCAAGTGGAACTCCACCACAACCCATCGGACAACATCAGCAGTGGCAATACCCACAGTCATGGGGGATGCCACCGTCGAAATAATAGCACCCTTACTGGCAGCCAAACCCATATGGATACTACATGCAGCAGCCGATTTCTCCAAGTGACTCCATGGGTCACACAACTCCCCAACGTCACTACCAAGTTCGAGAGTACTTCAAAAGAACTCCTTCTCCTCTGGGAGACACTCCATACCCATACCATCCTCCTACTCCATCCACACCTCTTCCACCGGTAGTTCCTATAACACCTCTTGCTCCAACAATGCAAGGGGAACTCCCCACTCAACCGCAGCAACGCAATGCTATGAGAGCCGTAAACATCCAACCCGCTGCTGGTTCTGACAACCATAAAAAGAGAAGACCCTTATTTAGAACCAAAAGCCTAAACAAGCTCTCACAACAACAAGCGCTTGAGTCTGTGATCACTCCTCTGACACACAAGGCTTCAGGGCTTCCTTCAGTCCAAAATCAGAGCTTAATGCATACGGTTATTTTAACACATACCATAATCGACTGGATCAAGGTAGGCCACCTTCCCAGGAAATTATCTAATCCTGGGAGTCCCTTGATCTACCTCCAAGTCACCGGGAACAAACCACATAAGGCTCTTCTTGACTCAGGTTCTGGAGTCAACTTAATTTCACGAGAGATATATCAAGCTTGGAACCTACCCCAACTTAAGAAGAGCAACATTCAATTAGAGCTAGCAGACCAGTCCATCACCATTCCCTTAGGATTAGTGGAGGACATTATTACCACTATGTATGGTTGAACATACCCAGCTGATTTCCTGGTGATTGAAGTTAACAACAACGAAGCGAACTTCCCAATTATAATGGGAAGGCCATGGCTAAGTACAATCGATGCATACCTAGGGATCCACGATCTTTTCTTGGAGATATCTAAGGTAAATATTTATGGAAAGATCGAGAAGAAGAAAGTTCCATGCATCACATACAGTGATTCATCGGGTGATGACATGGAGGAAGGCACAACATCTCCTCCATGCAATAGGTGTGCCCTAGAAACTTTGCAACAAAGATGCCTGTATGTAGTAACCACACAAGTAGTAGACACCCCGTGGTTGATAGCTAGTCAAAAGAGCAAACCAACATGCATGGAACAAACTGGAGGTACAACTCATGTTAACAACGAAGGCATAGACACATTGGAGTATGAGCATCACCAACTTCCACCCCTTAATCTATGAACACCAATTGGGAGAAGTTGGGCACTTCTAAGAAATTCAAACAGGCACTCATTATTTCAGATCTCTCCCTTTCCATTCAGTCATGGGGGAGATGACCACCTATGCTGATCATTGGAGGCCCTCAGTTCTTTTTGATTTTTGTTTTACACATTTTTTTTTTACACATTTTTTTTTTACATGTTTTTGTTTTACACATTTTTGTTTTACAGTTTTTGTTTTACACATTTTTGTCTTACACATTTTTTTCTTACACATTTTTGTTTTACACATTTTTGTTTTCCACAGTTTTGTTTTACATGTTTTTGTTTAACAATTTCTTTAACTTTTCTTGTTTTTGTTTTTCAACATCGTTATACTTTTTCATTGTGTGTGTGTGTGTGTGTGTGTGTGTGTGTGTGTGTGTGTGATCCACCTTGTAAGTTTGACACCAATAAGTGTTCTTTATGATGGTATGAACTGTGCTTCTATTGATTGAGAATGTTTGGTTTTTACCTTTAAGTTATGATGTTGATACTAAGGTATGTCCTTTTGATATGGCAGGCAATGAGTCCACTTCATCCATCTATGCACAAGTTCTATGATCTCTCTAGGCTTGGAAATGTACAATCCCTTTCTAATAAGAACTATAATGAATCGGTGACTGGGTATTTCTCAAACTAAGAAAGGGCTCAAGGATTGAAAAGGGTGTGCTTCAAGGGAACTTGATGCATTTGTGTTGGTTGTTCTCTTGGGTGCTTGGATGTTTTCTTCTTGAGTTTTCTTGCCACTTCGATGTTACCCAATTATTGGGAAGCTGAGCAATAAAACTAACAAAGTCTTTGCATAGTGTGGTTCTCACGCATAAAAACACAAAACACAAAAAAAAATAGTGAGAATTCAAAGCACACCCCTTAGATGGAATAATCATTTGGGCTACAAGCACTGGTTATGGAACTAAAAATGTTCCCTCTACTTAAAGCCTTTCTCGCTTCCCATTCTCTCCTTCTTGTTTCATCAGAATGGTGGTGGCTCTTGGGGAAGGCATTCTTGTTATCCAAGTGGATGGATTGGCCGAATGCATTGATGCAAAGTCACTAGATGTGGTTTTTTTGAGGCCAAACTTGGAATGGGATTTGCTAAGTCACATTAATCATGAAACACACAAGGGGCTGTACACCACTTTGTTCTTGGGATTCCATTCCATTCTCTTCTCTTCATCATTCTTTCCATTGTTCACCTCATTGCCGGTTGTATCATTAGTGTATATCTTGGTAGATGCATTGTTTTCTTTTTGGTAAATTCTTGTGGTTAAGACTTTAACTCTTGATCCAAATGACATTCCTAGAGCCTATGGACTCTTTGAATGTGGGTTTGTCAGGGCATTAAGGGCATGAGCCTGCTTTGGGGAGGACCCACTGACATTCCTATTTGGTGCACCAGTTAACTTCTTTTCCCTAACATTTTTGCAATCCATTTTATTTTGTTCATTTCCATTCGAACATCCATTTCATCGATGTCACAGTTGTTCCTTTTTATCTATCTTTCTTGTTCTTATTCTTTCTCCATTCTATCTCTACCAAAGGTTCGTAATTAGTCATGGGGGTACGGGGCCCAATTTTTTCAATTTTTTCGATTTTCTCCTAACCCCTACACCTTCGGTAGTTACCAATATTATATCTCCAGATCCGCAATCAGCCATACCACAACTCAGCCAATGGACCTTTCACCGAAGCAAGGTATCAACTACATTGGAATTTATTTACCCTTTCTAATATAAGACTATGTTGTGTGTGCATATGGCGATCATACAACAACAAATTGGATCTGGCGAGGACAATTTGGAATGGAGCGGTGCTAAAGCAGCTATGTAAGGAGCAAGATTGATGGCGCACTTATGGATGGACAATGAAAGGTGCAATCTTGGCATTGGCAGCAGCGACACTTCTTTCTCTCTCTCTTTCTCAGCTGCCAAATGAGGCCTGATGTCAATGTAATAAGGTGTTTACCCTTGTTTTCATGAACACCAGTTTTCTTGTGTCTTGTAATGATGATCTATTCACAAGTCATCCCATTAGTTTCATTTTGAGTCAATAATCCCATACCTTCTCAATATTATTGTAAGGAACTCGAGGACGAGTTTTTATTCAGTTATGGGGGTATGATGGGATGCGATATCACATGGGTCGTGATATCGCATACGCGATATCGCAGTGCACTGTCATATCTATAAATAAGAAGCAACTCTCCCTTATTTTCCATCCTAGGCTTAGACTGTAGTGAAACTCTAGCAGTTTGATCTCTCCAGAGATAGAATATTTTCCATGTGCCCACAGTAGGAGTCCTAAAGTGAACGAATCTTTATTCAAGCAAACATTGTACCTGAACACAAGTTTGTGTACGGCAATAAAGACGAACTTCTTGGATAAACCTCAGTGCATGGAATAGGCTAATTAGGATTTATTTATTGTTATTTACTATTTATCATTTACATGCTTTATTAGGAATTAAATCTTTCTCAACCCTTCTCTCCTAGTTAAGTGCCTCAGTACAACCGCTTCGAGCATGTGTGTTACACGTGGTGATCCCAGCAACGACTAGCGTTTGGTAACCATGGTTGCATTGGTTCAGGGTGTGAACGGTAAGTGGGAATGGATGCTGATGCTAGGTTAATTCAAACTTAGTTAGGTAGTTAAAGTTAGTTAGTTAATCTCTTCAATCCTTCACCTTTCAGCATAGGAGGGTAAACATAAAAGATATAAAAATCATATACCTCAGACTTACTTAACCATACACCGTGACAAATACAAGTAAGTCTGGGAAGACAACGAATAATTAACCTTAAGTGTTCCATGAGGCGTGTAGGCACTTAGTCTACAGAGTTCGACCGGATCGTGCGTGTTACGCTCGTATTCGTATGGTTGAGTGTAGGGGTACCTCACCACTCATCAAATGGAATCAAAATTATCTAATGTTTCAAATTCAACAATCCGTGTATATTTATTTAAAAATTTTTAACTAATAAAGCAAGAAAAGTTGTAGATCAGCCATCCTTCAATGTTCTCAATATTAACATCTTGTTTCTTGGGACATTTAGGTTTGAACACATAATTGCAAGGAAAGCCATGTTTGAACCATCATTTTCTTTCAATGTTTCTTTCTTGCAAAATGTACAAGAGTAATTATTCTTAGATTTGGATTTTCCTTCATCCTTGAATGAATTTCCTCATTCTTCTTTAATGTTATTATTTGATTTTTTAACATCTATGTTTGCTTATTATTATGGATGCAGCTACTCAAAAGATGTTAGCTTTTCGCTCATCCACTATCCTCCTAAAACACTGCCTTGGTAGGATGAGCATTAAGCCTCTATGTGATGATCTTGTATTTGCTTATATTATGGTTGTCCTTTCTTAGATTTTCAAGGGTTTTGATTTGTGAAATAAAATCATCAATAATAAATGATTGAAATTCTAACTTTATAGAAAATTCCTTTCATTTTTTTAAGGGACAATGGGAAGAGGTGGTGTCAAAACTCAAAATATTTTTTTAACAATATTTAACTCCTAAGACATATAGTCAAATTAAAACTTTATAACTCAATGTTTTTTTTGTTTTTTATTTTTTTATTTTTTAGGGAAAGGAAAACCTAGTTCTCTAGTGGTCGAGGCATAGCTGATAATGCATGCAAAAATTAAGAACATTCATGAAAACAAAAAATGGTGGAACAATTAGCTAAGAAATGATGAGAGATAAAGCTGGATCACACCATTCATGTTGGAAAACCCATCGATTGCAAAAACTCCAAACTTATAACTCAATGTTACCCACTAAAATTGAACCCATAACTTAGAACTTATTAATTGGAGCAACAAAATTCAAAAGAACTAAAGTTGCAAAGAGAAACTTGCAAGTTTCTAATGCTACAAAATACAAATCCTACTTATTATTCTACACAAAAATGTATCAAGGTAGCTATTTGACATGTACAAATACTTGGTAATTTCTTTAATGATATTTTCAAAACTAATAGCATGGACATGCTCAATAGATCCAAATAGTCTTCATCCATAAGAAAATTTCAAGTTCAGTTTCAATTTTAGTATTTTAATATCTATGATCATTATACAATATAGAAATTACCTATTTGAACTTCTTGGTTTGTGTGAAGCTACATCCATATTTATGAACATGTCTTAAACAATCGCACATTCTAACAAAAAATAATTGCATAAATTGCATATTATGCTCACCTCATTTTATTTTAAGCTTGTCAAATTAAATTCTAAGTGTTCTTGAATTTGTTGATTTTAGTGTGCTTTTCCAAGTATACAATGGTAATGGTAATCATGATGAAGTCTTCTTTTGGAAGTCTTCAAAGGACATAGTCTTCTTACAATGGGTTGTAAAACATTGAAGATGTCATCTTTGCATATCATTCTTTTTTTCTTCTTTCATATTCCTTCAATTGAGGTATGCTAGAACTAATATCTTTTTCATCAAATTTAGTTGCAAGTATTGTGGGATAGTCAACAAATCCATATTTTAAAATTTTCCAAACATCATTAAATTCCTTTCAACATGTTTCTTTTATATTTCATGTTACTTCAATTGAAAACTATGGTAGGGATTTTACAATTTCTCAAGCATAATTAAATTCAAAAATTCCTTTCCTCATGATGCTTCAAATCTTATATGCCAAGAGAACTACAGAGTTGTTCCCAACTAAAGCCCTCCACCACATGGGTTATGACCACAACTTGATACTTTGAAAGATCTAAAAGCCACAATAGGATCCTTTGGACCAATTACTTGAGCCAAAAGCACCAAGTTATTTGTGTCTATAATTCTATTAATTCTTAAAAATATTTCCTATTGATTGTAGTGATGATTTTATTAGTAAGAATATCCAAGGTATTGGTGAGAATAGAATGATGATATGTAGAGAAATTATTTATTTAATTTTACCAATCATTAAGAGCATTATCAAAGTATTATCCATTCTTCAAAATCATAAAAGTGATATTCACTAAAATGTTTCATCATAATCCATGGAAATGGGTAACCACCATTGTACATTATTTGAAGCCAAGTTTCTTTGTTCATTCTTTTGAACTTGCCCATTCCTTTATTATACTACATTTTTAATTTCTTTTTTCAAGTATATCGACCCATCAAATCCTTTATTAAACATCTTGAAATTAAAAAATGACTTTTAAGCTTTCACATTCATTTTTCTCATTGAATAAAAATCTTTAAAAAACCATCCTTGGTTTTCATTTGACTTGGAAAATTGTATAATGCTTAAAGAACTTTGTACTTTCAATGCACCCTATCTTATAACATGTTTTTGTTGTTCACTGGGTAGTTTAGTATGTCTTGCTGCTTCTCTCAATATATATATATATATCCAAAAATTATTTAGTTAAACATGAATAACCTAAGCAACTAAGCTCAATTTTCTGTGGGATAGTGTCTTCTTTATTGTACAACCTTAAAGAACCTCTTCCCACTAGTTGCTTTTTAAATCCTATTTTTGTTTCATTTCCTAACGGCTGGTCACTTTGTAAAGTCTCCACCATATTGATCAATTATATACTATTAGAAATGATTCTCCTACACTCTCTTGGTCACATGCGAAAGTAAAATGGGGGTTTCAAAGACAAGATATTATCATTTACCAACACATGGAGCAAGTTCTTTCCAACTTTGTTGTGCATAAGTTGCATACTAAATACTCATTGGTATGATGATTGGTTTTGGCCTAATGGTTTCCCTCTTCGCTCTTTACGCATCTCTAAAGCCAAATCTTGGTTTCATGCCCAAGTTTTTCAATTCTCCACTCTAAATAGATGTTGGAGTTTACATCTTGAGGACCACCAGTGGAAAACTATTTTTCGTCGAATTTCAACTTCCAAGGCCCAACCTAAGCACTATTTCTTTTTTTGGTCCTTGGTTCATCAAGGTCTTCCCATCAGACATAGGCTTCATTTCTTAGGAATTGATCATCCTAAATGCCCCATTTGTAAAGCGGATGACTCTTTTCAACATGTCTTTTGGGATTGCTCATTCTCTCAACACATTTGGAAATGGTGTTTGTAACAACAGAAAACGTTGATCACTAGAAATACCGAACGAAAGTCCGTATACATAGTTCTAACCCTGGATCCGTATGAGGACCGTGCTGGAGAAGAAATGAATCCGAGGTGCCCTGAACGGTCTTATCGATCAGACAGGGACTTACTTGATCAGTAAAATTTTGTAATATTTGGATGATAAAATGATGGTTCTTTGTAAGAAGATACAATGTTATTAATTTCGAAGATGATTGAAAATGATGTAATCGGTTTTAAAGTGATTTGCGAGATTCGTGTAACTAAGGAACAAGAGATCGAATTTAGAACGCAGGAAATCTCAAGATTTGGGATTGAACTCACAAACCAAATATATTAGATACAATGATTACAAGCAGACTTCGATTTAAGCGAAGTACACGCCAACAACAAGAAAGCTACTCAAAGATGAAGCAAAACAAAGATCGATCTACCTTGTTATAGCAAATTTGGGTACAAGGAGGTTGGTCTTGAAGCAGAATGTCTGTCAAACAGCTATCTCTGACCAAAGGTTCTTGCTGATCGTCTTCGATATTCTTGCGATCACTGATCCTCTTTGCTCTCTTCTCAACCTTTGCTAAAAATTGCCAACGATTGTCAATGGAAGGAGAAGAATTGCTCACAGAGAAAATCTATTAATCTTAGGAGGAAATTTTCTTTGCCCACCCACCTAGATTTTTATCGATAGAGGCATTTATAAGACTAGGGTCAAGAGAAAAATGTGGTTTAGATTATGCATGTCCTGAACCTACAAAATGCCGTTGACTTATCGTGCTCATTGTTGAAGCTTGCACTAACACGCTGTATTACGCTCTACGGTGTAATACATCGTAAACCACTCTCGCTTGGAGTTTTGGTGACAAACTGTTCTTAGATTACGCTGGGATACGGTAAAAAGCGTATTGTAGCATCTGAACTACTGATGTCTGAATTGTGCTCTGTCGTTGTTTTCATTACGTTGCGTCGTACTAAATTACGCATCATAGCGTAATTCAACGTAAAGTAGCAAAACTGCAAAAAGTTGAAGTGTTGTCGCCTCATTTCCTTTATTTCTGATCAATCTCTTTTGGGGCCTTATTACACCGCACTGCATAACGCAGCGTAATGGCCCCCTTAGCCATTTTTTTGATGCTGTGGCTAACTGTCTTTGATATTACGCTGCGTATCGCAGCGTTACGCTATGTCGTGTAATGCAACGTAATATACTAAATGTTGAGATTTTGGAACATAGGAAACTTGCAGAGTGGAAGACTTGCTATTGTGCACCCATCGTTTTGTTCTGTCTTCTACAATTCATTTTTTGCTATGCTGCGCAACATGGCGGGACAGACCTTGAACCAAGAAGGGAACTCGCCATGTCGTGCCAATCGCAACTCCTTATTTCAACCGCCAAATTTTGTTGAACCATCGAGGCTTCAAAATTTTATGGTGTTTGAATGGCCCCTCTTTGTTGACGTTTAGAGGGCTTGCCCGAAAGACGTCAACAAAGAACGCGAAACACCAGAAAGGTAAAGGCACCAACAGCGTCTGTCGGAGATTGCTCAAATGTCACTCTATCAAACCTGGGAGTGCAAAAGCAAGCGAGGGAAGAAGACATAGGAAGGATTTTACAGAAGTGAGAGGTGGGAGGTTCAGGGAAGACTCAAACACATGAACATGCAGCTTCTCTGAACAAGTCATCACGTCCTTTCGCTAATGTGTTTACGAAAGGTTACGCCGTTATACTGCATATGAAGGGTTTGCAAGGGCAAGTTGTGTTACGCTTGCATGGCCTAGACGAGTTGTTTTACATCCTTTTTTTTTTGAAAAATGTAGATTGCATGCCACAAGGCGAGCTGTGTTACGCCAGTTTGTGGACATGATAATGAAAACAAATTGACTTAATGCTCACATTCTGTACAAGCGGAGAAGAAGGCAGAGACAATTGTAAGGATAAGGGAAGGGGAAAATAAGGTAAGGTACCCGATGGAGGAAGAGGTAGAGTTTGCACTTCCAAGTAACCAGGCTAGCCTGAGCAGCCACCTCAGAACGCCGTGACACCTCACCTCCTAGTGAATGCACTCTCGATCAATGCCTTCGTAGCAAGTAACCTGTAAAACACAATAGAAAATAGAGAGCCAAAGTAATCGTCCTAATCGCTAAGGAGGGAGGCTGTTGAAACAAGCTCCGTTTGAAGTGAAAAAGAGAGTGGAGGCCACAAAGCGGGGACTGTAGCAGGGAGCAAGGATCCCAATGTTGATGTCACGGTTCCTGAAGTTGCCGTTGATAGCTAGATTCATCTTGCTCGCAGGACTGTGCAAAGAACATGTTAGGTGAATCTGCTAAGCCAAAATCTGGTGACAGCGATGGATGGAGGCTATGGGTGGCTGCAGTTTCTTTAGGGTCCCAAGCGGTGAAGTTGATCCCAGGAGCTGCAACTATGAAGTGGCTATCATAGCAACATCTCAGAGGGGTCAGTAGTATGCCTTTCAGCATGTCCGAGGAATCAGCAGGATGCCGATGGGATAACAACGTTGCATCTGTTCCAACACCTTACCTACTCCATCTGGTAGGGATGCAGTGCAAGAGTGATCATGCTCACTTGCTTTGCAGATTGTGTGTTGACAGGTTCTAGCTTTGAGTCTTGGTCAGCTGTTCTTGCTGGTTTTAAGCCTCAACAAGCTGTGGTCCTGGTTTAACGTCTGGGCAGACTGAAACCTGCTAGTTTTACGTCGTAGCAGATAGTGGAAGGGCTAGTTTATAGTCCTAGTAGACTACGCTGTGGGTGTCAGTTTTATGTCATGACCTAGGGACAAGTCTGTGCTAGTTTAGCATCTCAGCAGACGTATGCTTACCTTGTCAGTTTCACGTCATAGCGGACGGTCGAAGACTTTGCCAATTTAGCGTCTTGGCAAATGCGTGCAAGAGCTACCAGTTTTACGTCGTAGCGAACGTGTACAACTTTGCTAGTTTTTACGTCGTAGCAGACGTTTGTTACCTGAGTTTAAGCTGAGTCGATGCTTAGATGTGGTACTACTTTAGATATAGATGATTCACCGGATTTGGTAGCTTGTTGCTGTTGATATCTACTAACTTGAATGCTCTGTTGCCATATGCGCTAATGACCAGGAAAGGGCCTTCCCAGTTTGCGAAGAATTTGCCTACTGGTTCACGAATGGCCTTAAGAACTAAGTCTCCTTTCTTGATCGATCATTGATGCAAGTTGTGCCGATGCTTTTGTCTCTGTTTATCCTGATATCTTTCGATGGTGTCGGGCATCTGAATGCGTTTCTCCTCTACTGAGTCTAAATCCACGATTCTAGACTCATTATGTTGAGTCTTATTTATAACCGTAGATAAGACCATCCGCAATGAGGGAACTTGTAATTCCAAGGGCAACACTGCTTCGGATCTGTAGACTAGGCTATAGGGTGTCCTATCTGTANTTGTGGATAATAGGGTGAAGAAAAAGATTGTTTGATGCCAAGATTATCACAAAAAGATTTGGTTTTGGTACTACTAAACTGTGGCCCATTGTCAGTTACAATAGTCATAGGGAGCCCAAATCTGGTTACTATATTATCTAAGATGAAATGGCAGACTTGTTGAGATGTAATCTTTCATAGGGGGATAGCCTCAATCCACTTTGTAAAATACTCAATGGCGGTGATAATGAAGCTATGACCTGTGGAAGATTTAGGCATGATGGGACCTATGATATCTAGTCCCCATCGTTGGAATGGCCAAGTAATCTACATGGTGTGTAACTCGGTTGGCAACACATGTATAAGGTTTGCGTAACGCTGGCACATGTCGCATGTTTTAACCTTGACAAGACACTCTTTTTCCATGTATTACCAATAGTACCCTAGGCATCTGATTTTAGTGACCATGGCTCGTGGGGCTACGTGTCCCCCACACAGCCCCTCATGAACTTCGCTAACTATTCGTTGTGCTTGATCATTATCGACACAGGTAAGCAATATCCCATCAAATGAGCATCTACAGAGAGTACTATCTCCAATGATCATGTATTGCCTAGCACGTTTGCGTACTGCGTCTTTTTACGCATGTGTTAGCTCGTGCGGTGGTTTGCCATGCAGAAGGTAAGTTTTGATATTATCATACCATTCTGACGCCCCCTCCCTCCCCCCCCCCTGCGTTTAATGAGGAGATCTGCACCGCTTGAATGATAGGATCTATGCATTCCATCATTAAAGCAAGCCAAGTGTCAAATAGGTGAGGTGGCACATTGAGTGCCAGTGTTGCCAGTGCATCGGCAATAGCGTTTTCATTGCGCGGCACGTGTTGGGCATCGGTTGTCATGAATTGTTTCAAAAGATATTTAGCCATATCACAGTAGGGCTGTAGGTGCACAACCTTGCAGGCATAGGCTCTTGTGATTTGATTGATGACAAGCATCGAATCACCTCGGATTGCTAGGTGTTGAACGTTGAGTTCTCTAGCTGTTAACAATCCTCTGAGAAGCTCCTCATACTCTGCCACGTTGTTCATACAAGGGAAGGTCAGGCGATAAGCCAATGGATGCACATCTTCAGGGGAAAGTGTAATAACAGTGGCGGCGTTGTCACCTCTAGTGGTTGAAGCTCCGTCAAAATATAACGTCGCTTCAAGGCCTATTGGCACAGGGCTTAAACTATGTACATGTTCATCTGGAAACTCTGGCTCTATTGTAGCTTGATTGTTAATCGGCGATGTTGCTAATTAGTCAACTATGGCCTAACCTTTGGTGGATGAATGTCCAACATAATGTAAATCAAACTCAGCTGTGATAGCTTTCCAATGAGCTATCCTACTACTTTCATACAAATTATTGGAAATAGCCCGCAGAATGTTATTTTTACAAATTATGTTGACCTGACTACGGAAAAGATAATGCCTACATTTTTTAAGTGCAAAAACTAATGCCAAACAGTTATGCTCCACTTCGTTGTACCTTGTTTCGTATGCAAATAGAGCATGACTGAGGTAATAGATAGGGGCTTCTGACCCATCGTTCCTTTTTTGGCAAAGTAACGCAACTATAGACACGTCTGAGTTTGCTAGATAAATGAAAAAAGGTTGATCCCTTTGTGGTGGGAAAATCATGGGTAAATGTTGCAACTTCTTTTGTAAATTGTCAAATGCACACTGGCAGTCATCAATCCATTCAAAGTTAACACCCTTCTTGAGAAGATGTTACATAGGATGCAACTTATCTGTTAATTTTGAAATGAACCGCCTGATAAACTAGAATCTACCCTGTAACCCACGTAGTTCTTTAAGGTCTGTAGGTGGCTTCAGATCAACAATGGCTTTAACTTTGTCAAAGTCAACTCAGATACCAGTCTATGACACTACAAACCCCAACATGCGTCCGGTTCTAACTCTGAATACACATTTCTTTGGGTTAAGCCGTAAGTCATGCTTGAGACACCGTTTAAGGACTAACTCTAGGTCTTCTGAATGATCTTCCGACTTCATAGACTTAACAGCTATGTCGTCTACGTAGTCGTTCAGTTTTCCTAAGAGGTAATCGCTAAAGATGTATGTCATGGCTCGTTGATACATTGCTCCAGCATTTTTTAGCCCAAAAGGCATCATAGTGTAACAGAAGGTTCCCCAGGGCATCATGAATGTCGTGGTCAGTTGATGCTCTGGATTAATACGAATTTGATTATAGCCTGAAAAGCCATCCATAAAGGATAGGAGCGCGTGACCAACTATCGTATCGATCAGTTGATCGATACTCGGTAACAGGAAATTATCTTTAATCGTAGCTTTGTTCAGATCTCGGAAGTCTATGCAAATGTGTATGCCTCCTGTTTTCTTAGAGACAACTACAATGTTGGACACCCAATCTGAGTAATCGACAGTGCGAATGAAACCAGTTTGGTATAGCTTGGTGATTTCATCACGCACTGCTAGTGCGATTTCCGGCTTAATCTTTTGTGCCCTCTGCCTAATTGCTCTGATACATGGGTCTAAAATTATGTTGTGTTGTATTAAGCTCGGGTCTAAATCCAACATGTCTTCATATGACCATGCAAATACTATGACATTATCCTGGAGCACTCATACTATGTCACATTACATCTGTTGGTCTAGGAGAGAACTAACCCTAAGAGTTTTATTTTTCCCCTTGTGCGTAACCACAGAGACCTCGTTGAGAGGGTCCTCGATCACGTCACCAGCTTCCAAGTCTAGAGTTTGGGTCAGATGTTCTGGCCAATCTGGTGATGTTTTCGATGCTGCTATGGTTGCGTCGCAAGGGGAGGGGTCTGTTTCTACCAGCGTGTGATTAAACTACCTAATGGTTTTCCCATATGGACCTGTTAAGGCCAAGGGTGCGTATAAAGCTGTGTCCATGTGTGAATGCCCTACAAAAAAATACCAAAAAATGGAAGTTGTTATATTGCTTTACTGTCAATCTATTGCACGATGATAATTTGTTTTTCTGTGCGTCAGAGTTGCGTGTTAGAGAAGTTTCCAGTTTAAGGTCTTAGTGGACTGTTTTAAATATACACAATTTATGAGAAGATAATGAGCTAGGTTGCTAATGTGTGAAATGAGATGAAAGGTGCAACGTGGCGCGTCTAGCGTGTCGAGGTGGTTGGATTTGAATTTTGCACAAACCATAGTTAATGCGGCCGAATTACGAGGTGATAAGCTATGCATTAGTTTAGGGTCATTTCGGACCATAGCTGATTCAGATGCCACGCATAAATGAAGTCGCTAGTTTAAGGCCATTTTGGGCCTTTGCGTAATTCGGGTGCAAAGTGTAGATAAGGTCACTAGTTTAAGGCCATTTCGGGCCTTTGTGTAAATTCAAGTGCAAAGATAAGGTTACTAGTTTAAGGCCATTTCGAGCCTTTGCGTAAATTCAGGTGCAAAGATAAGGTTACTAGTTTAAGGTCATTTCGGGCCTTTGCGTAATTCGAGTAAAAAGAATAGAAACGTAAAGCTAAACACCAAGATAAACATGAGCGTAATGAGACTAGCTAGTGGAAAGCATAAATACATGTGTAAACATAAGAAGTACAAACAGTAAGCGTAAATAGAGTGGATGATGAGATCGTAGTAGTTAAGCAACATTGTTTACTTGCTAACTCTGTAACTGTTTCTTAATTGCCTTCATCCTTAACGACGCGTAGGGATGGGGAGTACGACCCTTCTCTTTCGCATCACAGTCTTTCCCTTGGAACGGTAGTTCAGCCCAAGTTAAGCTATCATCAGCCACTGTTTCGGCTTGTTCGGGTATTCAGGCAGGGGATTGATTCTCAGGCATTTCGATTTCCGACCCTTGTTCTGTCTCTATGTTATTAACAGCCTGAGGGGTTATTTCATCACTGCAGATAACCACTTCTCCTCCTATGTAAGGCAAATGGATTTCCTGATGAATGGGTGATGAAACTACCCTCAATTGGGCTAACCAAGACCTCCCAAGAATCAAATTGAATCCAGGCATTTCCTCAACCATGATAAACGTAGCGTCTGTGGGGCAACTGTTCCCCTGCCATAAAGTTAATATGGACCATCCCTTTGACCTGCACCCGTGCCCTGTTGAACGACTTTATGCATGACGTCGTTGTAGGACTAATCTGATCAATCAGGCCTAATTTATCCACTATGGGATAAGGGATGACGTTGGTGGCCGCCCCGTCATCTACATGTACTCTCCAAATTCGGTGTTGGCCAACCCGGATGGTGATGAACATGGGTGCCATTGTCACTTGACCCTCAGGATTGTCCTTGATGGATTCATCACGAAAGGTCAACGGGGTGAGATCTAGTTTTTTAGCAGCGGGGGGAAGCATGACAGAATGGATTTCTTCTTCGTCCATCGGTAGGCTTTCGTCCACAGGTATGGACGTTAGCATGCAAACCATAGCCTCACGATGTGTCTGCGACGTCATGAGCAAGCCATAAAGGCTCAATGTTGTATTTTTCTATTTCAGAGCCTGTTTGACTTATGCCAGGGCATGGAAGAGATCCCGCCCGCAATCGGGCTCTTTGTCACCCTTTTCCTCTTCCATTTGCCCTAAGAGACGAATTTCTCGGGGAGGAGTAACATTTGGCTAAGGGTTCTACTTCCTTTGGCCAGGAGGAGATGGCTGCGTTTATTTAACCTTGTCGTTTTTAGCAAGTGGGGTCAAGGGTACAGAAGCGAGGGGTTTGGGCTTGGGAAACCCCAGCATAAAACGATCGTTGGCCGTATCAATTGTCATACCTTCTCCTCTGTTTCTGTTAGGTTGGGATTGAGAGGTTGGCTTGGAAATTTGCCCTTGCACAGGAGGGACGGTTGACGGTTTCAGCACCCTGAGGACAAAGGGTGTCTTAGGCGTAGGCACGGACTGGGCTGCGACTTTATTGACAGCGGGTTGTCGAGAAGTTATCTAAGAAGGGGATCGAAGGATAAAAGGTTGCCTTGTAGCATCACTTGTCGATGCTGATGGATCTACTGTTTGAGGTGAGCGAGGATGTGTTCATAGCACGAAAGGCTGCTTCAGCTGCATCTGACTATCACCCTCTGCTCCTACTACATTGATGGTGTACCCTGCGTCATTTGCATTTAACGAGTCTTGATACACCAACATGGCTTGATTTTCCGGTCGTGTCAAACTACTGCTGTCTAAAATCAAGTCACCTTGATCAATTAGACATTGAATGTCATCCTTCAATGCCCAGCAGTAGTCCGTGTCGTCACCGCACAATTGATGGTAATCGTAGAATCGGTCTAGCTTAAAGTTCTTGGGGACTGGCGGTTCATTGGGTTGGGTCAAGGAGGGGTTCTTGAGCAACTCACAATGGCGCCTATGACGTTTCAAAGCCTCCTCAGACACCGCCTTGTGTCGAATGTGACCGGTTCCCAATAATTACTTCAGAAGTTCTAAAGGCTTCACAGGTAGAGTTGCGTAATTTGAGCGATCTTTATGCTCAAATTTTGGCATCGGTTGTGGAGGTGCTTTGGGGGCGAAAGGAGCTTCTTGATTGGCACCATTTGAGCTAGTTGTCAGCTCAGCTAGCTCCATAGTTATTTTCTTGTTATTGTTCTTCTTCTTTGCCCCTTCAGCCACCGCTACTACTGTCGTTGTCATAGATTTGCCTTTATCCTTACCCTTGCTATGGGCATTCTTGTAAACTACATATGTCGGATCTTTGCTAGCCTTCGTCACGTCTTGGATGCTCTTAGTCTGAGCAAAGGCTTGGCTGAGGGAATGGGGAGCAAGGTAATACATCTTAGACTTGATAAAGTCGTTAACTACTCCCTTAAAGATTGCCAGTAAATGAGCCTCCATAATGGGTTCTCAGATTTCATTCAAGGTGGCACTCCACCACTGTATAAACGTTTGGACTGACTTGAGCGGGCCTTGCTTGACTCCCATGAGATGGTCCAGTGTGACCTCTGGCTTCAGATTATATTTGAAACGAGTCACAAACTGAGTTAATAGTTCTTCCAAAGTTGAGATGGAAGCACATGGGAGCTCTCGATACCAGTCCAGAGCCTTGCCCTTTAAGGACATAGAAAAGACACAAATTATAGTATGCAGCCATTGTTGCAGTAATAAGGACTCTGACTTGAAAGTGACTAGGTGAGCATTGGGATCACCTTCCCCATTACATTTTGTAAAATGGGGAAGGGGCATCCCAGGTGGCAACGAGAGGACAGGGACTATTGGACTAATGGGATCGTCATGGTAAAAATCCATGACTTGTATTGTATCAGAACCAGTAGCTTTGAGACGCTTAACCTCTTCTGTAAGTGTCTAAATGAGCTGGAAGGCTTGGTCTAGACCCGTAGACGACGAAGCTGTTTATGGAATGGCTGGAGGCGTCACACCGGGTGGTGAAACGGAGGCAACAGATTGTTCGATGGTCGGTGCTACCAGGATGGTCTTTGCAGGCAACGCTGTTTTTGGCATCCACCACCTGGCAGTTGGTGCGGATGAGGCGGCCACTATAGGCTGCACCACTGGATACGCTATTTGTGTAACCAAGGGCACAGGCCGTGGTCCCGCAACGAGGTTTATCATTTGCAGAACCTGGCTTTGATGATGGGGATGATAGGATATTTGCGCAGGATGCACAACAAGAGACATGTTTGGAACCCACCATGCTGTAGTAGCAGGCCCAGTCATGTTAGTCGGGACGAAGGTGGGTATTGTAGGTAGTTGAGACGTAGGTATCGTGTGCACATGCGGTGGCATAGGCGCAGGTGTGCGATGAGATGGATCAGGCAATTGTACCTGCTAGGGAACGGTTTGTGGCTGACCATCGCCTGGAAAAATGGTCGGGGAAAGAAAATGTAGGTGAGGCGAGTACGGGACTCGATTAGTATTAGACAGAGTCAAGGGAGTGGGAACCATGAACAACGGATTTACGTGAGACGTTGTGGAGGGAGGGGCCATGGTGAAATCAGCATGACGGCCTCCCTCAGAGTGAGAATCCAGATTGTCTTGCCCGTCATGAAGTGTTTCATCATGGAACGTCTCTTCTAATTATTCTGGCGACATCTTAGCCATTAGCATTTGATCTAGGACCCACTTTTGTTGATCTGTCAGAGGTATAGTGGTGTTAGGCAAAGGGAAGAATTCCTTCTCGTTACAGTACATGAACTCGTACTCTCATTTTTCTTCGAGTTCTTATGGATACATAGGCAGATTTACTGCAAGTTTAGCACAGAGGAAATTATATTGTTCTCTGCGTTGGGCATGTCCCTCAGGCTCTTTGTTTTGAAGCCTGAGGGAGCAACGTGGTCGCACCGAACTAGTTGGCGGCTCAACCGTAAGAGGCGTGACATGCATGGTCCAAGGGTTTTCCGGGTTGGCAATGTCAACAGCGGTAGTTGATGTAACCATTTTTTATGCGATTCGAAAATAATGATGATGAGGATGAAGATTACGATGGCAGAGGCGAACCAAGATAATAATCGGGGCTTTCTATCTTGTAGGATTCCAAAGGAATCGTCGAAGCGACCGATCTGCACCACACAATCTCGTAAACAACCTCGAAGGTATTACGTTTACGTTGATTGGCACTGGGTACAGACAGCTTACAAGACTACCCGTAAAATACGGATAGATATGAAGGCCCTCCTTCTAGCACTAGAAAACTATAACGACAAAAAACATCGGTCGTTGGAAATACCGAACGAAAGTCCGTGTACACAGTTCTAACCCCGGATTTGTACGAGGACCGTGCTGGAGAAGAAACGAATCCGAGGTGCCCTGAACAGTCTTGTCGATCAGACAGGGACTTACTTGATCAGTAAAATTTTGTAATATTTGGATGATAAAATGATGGTTCTTTGCAAGAAGATACAATGTTATTAATTTCGAAGATGATTGAAAACGATGTAATCGGTTTTAAAGCGATTTGCGAGATTCGTGTAACTAAGGAACAAGAGATCGAATTTAGAACATAGGCAATCTCAAGATTTGGGATTGAACTCACGGACCAAATATATTAGATACAGTGATTACAAGCGGACTTTGATTTAAGCGAAGTACATGCCAACAACAAGAAAGCTGCTCAAAGACGAAGCAAAACAAAGATCGATCTACCTTGTTATAGCAGATTTGGGTACAAGGAGGTTGGTCTTGAAGCAGAATGTCTGTCAAACAGCTATCTCTAACCAAAGGTTCTTGCTGATCGTCTTCGATATTCTTGCGATCACTGATCCTCTTTGCTCTCTTGTCAACCTTTGCTAAAAATTGCCAACGATTGTCAATGGAAGGAGAAGAATCGCTCACAAAGAAAATTTGTTAATCTTAGGAGGAAATTTTCTTTGCCCACCCACCTAGATTTTTATCGATTGAGGCATTTATAAGACTAGGGTCAGGAGAAAAACGCGATTTAGATGACGCGTTTCCTGAACCTACAAAATGTCGTTGACTTATCGTGCTCGTTGTTGAAGCTTGCGCTAACACGCTGTATTATGCTCTGCGGTGTAATACATCGTAAACCACTCTCGCTTGGAGTTTTGGTGACAAACTGTTCTTAGATTACGCTGGGATACGGTAAAAAGCGTATTGTAGCGTCTGAACTACTGATGTCTGAATTGTGCTCTGTCGTTGTTTTCATTACGCTGCGTCGTACTAAATTACGCATCATAGCGTAATTCAACGTAAAGTAGCAAAACTGCAAAAAGTTGAAGTGTTGTCGCCGCGTTTCCTTTATTTCTGATCAATCTCTTTTGGGGCCTTATTACGCCGCACTGCATAACGCAGCGTAATGGCCCCCTTAGCCATTTTTTTGATGCTGTGGCTAACTGTCTTTGATATTACGCTGCGTATCGCAGCGTTACGCTATGTCGTGTAATGCAGCGTAATATACTAAATGTTGAGATTTTGGAACATAGGAAACTTGCAAAGTGGAAGACTTGCTGTTGTGCACCCATCATTTTGTTCTGTCTTCTGCAATTCATTTTTTGCCGTGCTGCGCAGCGTGGCGGGACAGACCTTGAACCGAGAAGGGAACTCACCGTGCCGTGCCAATCACAACTCCTTGTTTCGAGGCTTCGAAATTTTATGGTGTTTCAATGTCAATCTCTCCAAGTTTTCCTTCCTAACCATTCTATTGGTTTTTCTCAATGTATCTTTCAAGATGATTGTGTTAAGCATCACCTTCAAAAAGCCTGGAAAATCCTCTTATTTGGAACTGTCGCCTAGATGCTTAGTATCATAACACAAACTATAATGAATTTGACTACTGTATGAAATGCTCTATTGCTAGTATTGTTCAACTTCAATGTCGAGAATTAGGCTTTATCAATAATATTACCTTTTTCTAAATGATTCCTCTTTGAGTTAGTTGTATTGGTCTCCTTTTTCAATTGTCGTCCCGGGGGGTGGGGGTGGTGCAATAAGCTTTTGTCTTGTTGCAGGTGGGGGTCATCTTGCAACATTAGGCTCTGTTAAGGTTTTGGTTTTAATTTTTCTTCTCCAGCTTGTACCTCACCTTAACACTAAAGTCTATCCTTCCTCTTGAATTGCCTGTAGAGTTAAACTTTGAACTGAATATTTTCAACTAACAAGCTTCTGCATAAACAGGGCATGGTTCCCCTGCTAGCACTTAAAAGAATCCACAACCAAAGGATATCAGAAGTATGAAAATATCTTCAAACAATATTTAGTTTTTGGAGGGCAGAGAAACTTCAGAATTTGTTCATAGCTATAAAGTCTACCGGGAAAAAATTCAACATCCCATCTGTAACAGATTACACCGCAGAAACCAGCAGATAATTTAAATCAATCACCATTTCAGAGAAACCCGTAACGTTCTAGATATTTAAACAAGCATTCCAATGGAAATCTTCTACTTTTAACGCAAACAAAACAGCTGAATTATCACAGTAAAATAGACTGCTCATCTGAGATTCCAACATGCGAGAAAACAAGCTGTAAACCCTAACATCAAACGAATTCAGATTATGCCAGGAGACCATTTAAAGTTATCTTTCATGTTATAGAACTGCATGACTAAAAGATTAATGTAGCACGCAATCTCCAAAGTTGAATTTGAATTAAAATATAACTTCAGGGTTGTTTTCAAACCTAACCGCATGACTTGCACTTAATTTAGGTAAATAAAGTTCTCCTCATAAACGAGATTTCATAAGGTGGCAAAATATGCCTCCTGAGGTCGACATCAAAATTGAAATTTGAAACTAAAACCTAGAAGCATCAACTCAATTTCATTAATAGCATCCGCAAATATCATGAGAAACGTTTTGCAGCTACAATGTCCACATTACAGTAAAGGCCTTCTTGTCTCCACCAGTACTGGAACCAGCAGGAATAATTTCAGTTTGGTTAATTGAATAGCAATTGCCCTAAACTGTAAAGTAATTCGGCTTAACTGTAAAGCAGTGTTGTGTTTAACTAATTTCGTTTTTGCTTAGGTATAATTGAAATTTCCTTTTCATCCAATAATTTCATTCATAGTTAAAATCATAAATTTATTCTTAGTTGCAAAAGCAGTCAATGGAAGCTATGATGTACCGGAAAGCTTTTATTTGTTTTTGTAACTTTAGATAATTTTATCTTTTTTAACTTTTGAGCCAAATTTATCACATCAAAAAGAAAATTTGAATTATATTATAATCATAAAATTGAATTAAAGTGAGGTGAATTTAATTTACTGGTGAGTGAAATTGCTATAACTGGTTAACATCACAAACGATCTTCATCTTCCTCATATTCCAGATGTTACCAATAGTTTGCTAAAAAAAAGGTCTCAGTTTTACAGGCAAGTGATTGACAATGTTGTGGGCAGATTGGTGAAGGCTCTTGAAAGTAGAATGTTGTGCAGGACATCAACATATGAGCCAGACCCTCATCAGTGACCTTATAGCTGCCAGGCTGTGAACTTGAACTCTGTGATACCCTTGAATATCATATATGTCACACTTGTTTGTTAGCAGCTCTATACGGTCAAGGCCTCACTTTCAGCATGGGAAAATATGTCATATATTAGTTTTGCACACTTGTTTGTTAGCAGCTCTATAAGGTCAAGGCCTCACTTTCAGCATGGGAAAAAATGTCATATATTAGTTTTGCAAATGTTATTTTGGTAATAGGCCATTGAAGTTCTTATCACTTGACAAGAACCAAGGATATTGTTCACAACTTTACTTTAAAAAAAGGGTTCTCTTTCTTTACCAAGTCCTTTCATGTGTAACATGTCTTTGATTTAACATTTGGATGAAATCTTTTTTCAAGGCTTCTATTTAATTCTTTTATTTTATTACTTTTATATACTTTTCGAATAAACATATATGGCATATGATTTGATTTTGATGGTAAGTGTGGTGCTCAATAACTAATTAAAATCAAACTTTAGTGGATAAAAAAGGAGGGAAAAGAAATTTGAGGATAATAATGTAAATGGGATGATAAAAAGATTTCACTTTGAAAGAGATTTGGGGATTTTAATCTACAATTATACAAACATCAAAATAAGACTTAGAGTGACTTCTAACAAGAATGGCACCTTAGATGGTTTAGACATGTGCAAAGAAGGACAATAAGCTTATAAATAAAGGTTGCTACATCATTGTTCTAGGAAAGTCATCAAAAGGAAGACCAAAGTAGACATGGGAAAAAACAATAGAAAATGATTTGAAGAAGCTACAAATAAGCAAGGATCTAGCACTTCATAAAGGCCAATTGTGAAAAAGTACTCATGTAGCCAACCCCATTTTGTTGATGGTGATGATGATGAATCTACAGTTATATTAGAAAAATTTTTATGAATTCAATATGCAACATAAATATCTAAAAGTAAATTTTAGAATAAAATTTTAGTAGCAATTTTTTTATGACAAGTAGGATTAGATATCAAATTCACACTTTAACTTGGAGTGATATTAAGGTACTTATTTCTCAAGTTGTAAGAAGTGGGTCCAAGCCTAGGTAGAACTACTTGAAAGAGATTAAGCCTTCGTTCATGTGCATACTTTTTTTAAAAAAAAATAATTATAATTCAATGTTGCCCAATAGAATTGAACCTTACTAAGCTAAGACTCTAAGCTAACACCTTATTTTTAAAAACTCAAGGCAAAATCCTTTTACATTTGATTAAATGTTGTGTAATAAACCTATAAAGCTTAGACTTGGGTATTGAAACTAAAAACATTACTCTATAACTTAGTATTATCCACTAGAATCCAACCCATAACTTGGAGTTACCAAATTAAGTATCTTACTACTAGGCTAATATCTCATTGTTAAGGGTATCAAGTTAATGAGTCCAAAAGTTCTTTTAAAATCTTTTACATATTCTAAGTAATGGGATCTTATAATTAGAATGGAATTATAATAAAGTGAAAAAATTAACAATGAGATGTTATCCTAGTGATAAGACTCTTGATTTGAAAGCTTGAATCATGGGTTTCATTCTGGTGAGCAATGTTGAGTTATAAAGTCCTTGTTTTATAAAACTTCCTTTATTTTGAATTACTAAGTGATGAGTGGCAAGGTACCCCTATGCCCAGCTATATGAATCACAAGCATTTATGCATGATTTGGTCGAATTCCATGGATGGGACTAATTGTGCATCTAAATCATTATGCCTTGATGACAATTTGCTATCTTCTCACTTGAACTAGTGGTAGCTTTGTCATGTATGGTTTAGTCCAAAGTGAGGCATATGATGATTGATGTTGTCTGGCCCTAAGCTACTCCTAATGATAATAAAGGGATTAATTAATTAAGCTAATTAACAGTGGAAAGTAAAATCTAAACTAGCATATGTGCAATGAGTATCCATTCCTAACCATCCACACACGCCTTGGACTTCACGTAAGTACCGCTAGGATTACCAAGCATACCTCACTGGGCTTACCAAACAATACACTTTTGGGCTACCAAGTAATTACACTTAAGCGCTCACAATTAGTTGTACTCATTCTACTTAATGACAAGAATAATAAAGAACAATAAATGGAAACATTAACTAAGGAAAACAGTAAACAATCAAACAATTAAAAGCAATAATAAATCTAAGTGGATGTTGTAATGATGAAAGTAATCTTGATCTTTATTGTTGGTCATGTAACATGTTCAAGTATACCACACTTGAATAAGGATGTTGCACAATCACTTAACACTGTGGGCATGCATTGGAAAACAATCTAACAAAATTCTAACTACTTTGAAATCTATGAAAAAGTTATCTAAAATCTATCCCTCCATTGTGCACCCAAGTGTGGTATTTATAGGCTAGCATAGAAGGAGCGATATCAGATGCCAAACATTGGAGGTTGTGCCCCAATATTGGACATTTGACATTGCAGCCCCAATATTGGATACCCAACATCACAGCCTCGATATCGAATATCCAATATCGCAGCCTTGCAAACGATGACTCATCACTAAGTTAATATTTTTCTCAAATGCTACATTAAACTAATTGCTTCATTACTTTATCTCTTTATTCCATTTATAACAATCCTATCTTATTCTTTATTTTATGTATCACTTCAAGCTTATTACTTTATTTCACATCAACCTCTCTCTTACTCTAAATTTTCTTAGAGCATTACCTTTCCAAATTTAGATTTATAAAATTTTGAAGGGCAAATATGATAAAATGGAAAAATTGTATTCCTAAGAGTTGAAGATATTATCAAAGTACAAAACAAATCCTTAGCCTATGATTAACAATGAGTATGTCCCAAACCCAACCATATAAGTCTACGAGTGTATGCAATAGATTCTATTGTAATTTATGGGAATAATAGATTATACGTCTAGGAATGGTGTTGGTCAATTATAAGTTGTTGTCTTTCTAGTCATATTTGTAGCAAGCTCAGATGATATGTTTAAATGTGACTCATTAACCATTAACCTAGTTACTACAAGAGGAACAATTGACACAACCCCCTTGCACAATCATGTTGCTTAACCCATATTATTAAAAGTAAAAAATTGCTAAAAATGAAAATCTAAACTAAAGGTAACTAAGAGTGCAAACAAAAGTAAAGTCCTAGAATGATGAGTATTCACTTCATAAACCTACCATCACACTCTTAGATTTATATATTAATTAGTTGTGCACCCAAGTTAGTTCACTGATCAAATGTTTAATTGCATTACAATAATATGCTTGAAATGTAACTATAATCTAAGTTAAAGTGCAACATGTAAAAACTTGATCTCATCAATCCTAAGGCATCATGTATGTTAGTCAATCATGGCAAAACACTGTATGAGCCTTACATTGGCTGATATATGATATATGATATTTCATTAACCTATTAGAGAAATAGAAAGGCTCATGCTAATCTACCTTTGAAAATGCTTTGAACATATGATGTAATATAAGAATTAGCGTTTTAAATTATGAAAAAGTATTATCATCACTAAAATGTTATCTTAATAGTTGCATTTCTAAACATAGTGTCTTGGAAGAGCTAAGTAGGCTTAAGTGATTAGCTCATTATCCTTATTGGCAAAAGGTTGCTAGTTTAAGTCATACTTGAGACATCATTATATTTTGCTATAATTCTTATAAAGTATTATAGTGGCTATATATCTTACAATGTACTTTTAGTCATTCTTTTGGGTTTTGACACCCTCCCTCTTAATAGAGACTTACTTGCCTTAAGACTTCATAAAGTCGTGATGTCTTTGTATCTTAAAAGTTTGATTTTTTATTAATCTTTTAAAAAGGGCTATCACATGAGGCACAACACTTCTCTCTTTCTTTTTTAGAGAGATTAGTTTGTATAATCATAAAGTTACTTTCCTAGAACAATGCCTCTACAATGCCTTTTGATAAAGGAGATTCTCATGTTTGGTTGAAATAGTGTGACTAAACCAACTAGGTTATCACCCTACCCAATTTGATGTTGGCTTGCTAAGTGAAGACTTTTTTGAGGAAAAGGTTAGGTCTACCTAGGACATGCCCCTAGGCTAGCAACATAACAATTGCATAGCAAGTGCAAAGAGGGTGCTTGTATTAGGCTAAGTATTTATGAGTACAAAGCTATGAGAGCTAACCAAGGCCTTATCATACTTTATTTATTTTATTATTTTTGATAATTTATAAATAACAATGAGGCATTCAACATGGTAAAAGGGACATCATTAGGTTTTCTCTCACCCATTGACTTGATGCTAAATTATGACTCATCTATTGATCTAGTGGTAGAAAAGAGGTTAGGTGTTCTCTCATCCATTGATTAGGTGTTCAACTTTTGCTCATCCATTGAATCCTCTTAAGACTTGCCTTCAAGAGGTTATGCTTATGCCTATCTATTATCAATCTACGCTCTAAAAGAGGTTAGGATTTTGCTTATTGATAGGCTTTTGCTCACCTATTGAGCTTGCCATAGTGCTCAAAAGTAGGTGAGGCTTTTGCTCAATAGTAGGCTGGGCTTTTTCTCATTCAATGTCATTGCACTTGTGGTGTATGGACACCTCTTTCAAACCCTTTTTAGGCCCAAGGAGGAAGATTGAAGACTTTGGGTTGTTGGGATGACATCATGAATATTAGAGAGAGGTCTTGCCTAAGAGTTGGGATGACATAGGAGACGTCCCAAGTGCCTGGGAGATGTCTTGGGCAAAAAAGAGACATCTAACTCAGACAAGAGATATATTGTCTCAAGTGAAGATATATAGTGAAGATAGGAGACACCTTTGCCTAAGTCTAGGGTTTGTCAGAGAGATGTCTTGCTAAGCTTGTAGACAACTTATATAGCTAAGGAAAGTTCCAAGTTGGTAGTTCCAAGATGGAAAACAATAGGGAAAGATGAGATCAAGATTGAAAATAGCTAAGAATCTTCAAGTTGATCATGGAAAAGATTTTCCTAGGTTTCTTGGTCTTTTAATTCATAAATATTAATCGTGTTTGTTAGTTTTGGGTATGAAAGTGTCTACATCTTTGTGGCCAATTGTGTGTGGTATTGGCCTTTGTACTTCTCTCTCTATATGTGGGATCTTAGTCCTATGTATGGGAGAGATTTAGTTCAATTGTGCCTTGCATTAAGGATGATTGTTGTTTGGTTGTAGAGCCTCATGCTCTGCAATATTGTTCAGTGTGTAATTGTTGTTGTGGGATTGTTATTTTGTTATGGTTGTAATCTTCTTTTTAATTAATAGAATATAGCTAGTTTTCTTATTTTCTAACAATTGAATTATCATTCATAATGTCTAGATTCGGTGTGTTTTGAAGGATTAAATTAAATTAGAGTAACTCCAACTCAAAAGGAGGTTAGGACCCATAGTGTTAGTAAGGTAGGCTTTTGCTCATCTAATGAAGAAGTTAGGACCTAAAGCATTAGTAAGGAGATTAGGCTTTCCTAATTCACTACTACAATCAATAGGAGGCTAAGACCTAGAGTGCTAGTAAGGAGGTTAGGCTTTTGCTAATCTACTAACCGCTACTCAAAAGAAGGTTAGGCCCCACAGCACTATAAGGAAATTAAGCTTTTGCTCATCCATTGACCCTATTGAGACACTTGTACTTGAAAAAAGCTAACACACACTGTGACCGAAGAAAGCCTTACCTTATTTACGAGCCCTACACTTGAAAAGAGGTAAACATTCTTGCTATACCGATCATCCCACCAATTACCTTGCTATCCACTTAGCTTAACTTGTTGGCTCACATGCTTTTAACCCAAATTTAAACTTCAAAACCTAGTACCAATACCTCAAAACTTCAAAACCCAATACCAATACCTCACGCTATGTTGAAGGCATGTCGCAAGATTAAACAACGCATAAGTGAGAACGCGGATGATGACCCTGGTTTCAAGATTTCTAAACTACGAACCACTGTTTATTCAATTATTCACTGTTCCTGCCTCTACTATCAGATTACAGTATGGCACAAAATTACCTTGCGGGTGCGCGGTTTCCAGGCAGTATGAAGCGGCAGCGGTCGCGTCCGCATCATCGACGTACTATTGAAAGGCCGTATGCTCAGGTCCGCCAACATGAGATTTTGGCACCAGGGTTTTGGGTGCGGTGTAGTGGAGGGATTTCTGTATACAGTTGGGGGTAAACTTGGCGACCCAGAGGGAGAGCGTTATGACTTGGAATCTGATTCATGGACTCGAGGTATGCTCGTGTGTTGTCGTTGTAGCTACCATTTCGGTGGGCAAGAGTCTGCTGGTGAATGTGTTCATTGCAGGTATCAGTGATTTAAAGAATGAGTACATGAGTTACTTGCACCGATCAGATTCATGGCTTACAGATGATGAAGATTTTCGAAGGGCCTATGATCATTATTCTGGTTGCAAAGAGGTAAAATCTCAAGCAATGCCCAATTCTCTATTACATTACATTCTGAAGTTGGAACGGAAATTTTATTAGGTCTGGATGTATTGAACCGTAGAAATGTAAATGCTATTACTTTTGTAAATGCCAACATTTAAAATAAATCATTGCAACCGTGATGTCCTACTTATATTTAAAGTGTTCAAATAGAGGGCATTGTAAGGAGAATGTGTGTTAACCTTCAATGCTATTATAATCTACGATATTAGTTAGAACAAGTGGCTTTTATATCCTTTTGGCCTGGTTTACTCATGTTAATGGAATATGAACATGATTTAGATAATATTCTGAGATGTTTAGATTGAGGGGAAGACTTTACAGTAGGAAAAAAAATTCACTTCATAGATTCTTATGATATGCAAGCCTTTGCATTTGCATTTTCGGACATGGGTATTGTCTCATATTTATGATCTTAAATTTTGAAATGGCCCCTTTACATTTGCATTTTTTGGTAGATTGATGGGAAGATTGTGCAGCAGGGGGGAAAGTACACATTTTAGATTATTATGTTATGCAGGCCTTCACATTTTCATTTTTTTACATATTTATCCAAGATTCATGATGTTGCAATTGTAGTTATTGAAATGGGGCCTTACATTTGCGTTTTTTGAAATGGGATTTGACTAACATTCATGATCTTGCATTTGCTTTTTATTTTGTTTTCTTTATTTTCCCCCTTTTTTGCTATGGGTATTTGTCTGAGATTCATAAGCATGGTGCATTTTGATATACCTGATGAAACTTGTGATTTACAAACCACAAGTTACATGTTCTAAACCAAGTGAGTTATGTGGTTAGTGGTTTTTTAAGAGCTAATAATTCAAGAACAGTTAAATCAATTTATTTATTTATTTTCTTGCTGTAGAGGTTTATCTTTTGGGTTTTGGCATGAAAAAAATTAGTTTTTGATTTTTTCAAGACTGTTAATATATCTATTTCATCTTCAGTTTTAATAGGATTTGCCCATCCTATCCCAATTTTTTGTTCGAGGCTTTTTAGAACCATGCTGGAAATTGCTTGCAAAAGATACTGAAAACTGAATTTGGACACCGTTTAAAGTTAATGACGAAATTTTATTGACTTTTTTTCAAGATAAGATACTTCGAAGAAAATTGACCTACGGAACCGCAGAAATTGATAATACCTCAACAAGGTCCTGCCTAGCAAAATATGCTGTTTCGGCACTGATACAAGACTTGGTAGAAGGATTCTTACCTAGCCTTGATGAGGTGCATATGGAGTTACAGATGATCAAGGTAGAAATGAGTGGCAGCAAGAGGCACATTTTGAAGGGAAAGCATTAGTGGAGAACCATATCCTAATTTTCAGGGTCTGGTATAACCCATGGCTTTACAGCTACCAGCAATGGCAGCTGTGTTGTTGTGAATGGATTAAATGCATATTCCATGAACTATTGCAGACATATTGTGGTTTACCTAGGAACCGATTCTGATGGCATCAATTGGTCCTATTAGGTCAGCAGTGTAAGAATAAATGCCTTCTATTTATCGATATTAGTTACATAATAAGTTCACTATTCCATAAAAGTTGTGTTTCAGTTAAGTCGGTTAAAAAGCACTTTATAGTTATGGAGCTTTAATGTTTTCATGATGGAGGGAAACATTAATGCCACTTCATTGAAGCTTATTTGGTCTCTTGCGTAGCCTTAAAAGAAGTGCTTTGCTGACCATTTGAATCTAATTTAGTTGCAACAAGGCATAGGAATGAAAACTTTCAACAAAGTTTTTTTAGCAACAGTCATTCAACACTTAACTTCATCATCATTCGGTGTTGTAGATTTATCTATATTAACTTATTTGTGTTGCATTTGATTGTGGTCCCTCTTGTTTTTGCTTCATTTCCATTGGTGTAACTTGCTCCACAGATTTTATCCACTCCAATTTGTTGTTGGATCATCTTACATTCCATTGCAATTTTTATTATTACGATCCATAATAATTTTGATTTTATAGATGGTAATAATAAAAATTGCATGCTCTTTCAACAACATGAAGAGAATAAAATCTATGAAGCAACAAAGTGTTAATGCATTAAAATTGAAAGTTACACAGACTATAATGAAGTAAAAAAGGGCAAAGCACAAGTGAATGCAGCAAAAATAAGTTATTGTTGTTAAATCTATAATGCTGAATGATCTTGATTAGAAACTAAGTATTGAATGACTGCTCCACAAAAACTTTGTTGAAAGTCTTCCTGCACATGCCTTCTATTGTTGCAACTGGATTGGATTCAATTGAATTATCTTGATGGTAAGGCAAACCACTTCTTGATAGACTAGGCTATGCAAATGACCTCAACAACTTTCAATAGAGTGGCATTAGTCCTTTCCTACATTATGGACACAGTAACACTCTATAACGAGCATGTTGTTTAACTGAGGTAATTGAAACTAGAACTTGGGGACTTATTCTGTGATTAATATCCATAAACAATGGGTAATTTATTCTTACATTCCTTGACTTGGCCTACATGACATTGTGGGCATTATATATATAAAGCCATATCATGGCCATGCTTTAACTCTAGCTTAAATAAAAGGTGTTAATATGTGAAACATGCTGGTCATACTCACAAGTTCAAATATTTCCTTCCCTTTATCACAATGCATGACACTCTTTAAGTGAGCACTTTTTAACCTATTTCTTTATGAATGATATTTTATAAATCATTTTGGGTCCTACTTTAGTTTTCCCATGGACATTGCATAAACTTTATGTGCACTTCAAATATGATCTTTATTATCCAATACACCTTTAGTAGTTTACAAATAAGAGTAAGAAGTAAACTATATATATGGAATAAACTAATAAGTTCCATATAAATCACATGATCTGTATGTTGTTTTGTTATAATGCTTTAGTCGTGAAATCAACAATAATCAACTTAATACTAATATGCTGAATATCAACCTTATGCATCTTCACTCTATCTTTACTAGCAGCAGTCATTCAACAGTTAGCTTCTATTCAAATGAATAAGTGCTATGATATTGGAGTTTTTGTTGGTGAAGCGGATAAATTGTTGTTCTACAAAGGTATGTTTTATCAATTCTTTTATCAAATTTCTTTTTACAAAATTGCTACAATTTTAGCAGTACTTGATCTGGTTTTAGTATTTCTGTATTCTTTGATTTCTTTCGTTTTTGGGAATTCTGCCCCATGTTTGAAAAGGGGAGGATAGATGAACTTGTGGGCTTGGGAACTTTTTCATTTCAAAGATTGCTTTATATCTGTTCCAAATTTATTTCTCCTTTTCCTATAAATTTTATCATCTTTAGTATCTCCAAATATCATATTTGGCACACCTGTGTCGGCAGCTTTTTATGGTAGGTGATGGTCTCACTTTCAGCCTCTCAGGAATGAACTACTTTTGCATGCACAAGCTCTTAATTTTGACATTGATTTTGTTGCTTATTATGTGTTTCTTTCGTTTGTAGACATCTAGCAAGGATTTGTTACCCCAAGAAAGGTAGTTTTTCTTTGAGAACTTTTTATATGAATAACGATAGTCTAAATGATGTAGCTAATTTGATTTGATAAAAGGATTGTCTTTGTGTCTTTCTGGTAGACTTGATTTTATATTATTGAGACTCTTAAGGTTCATCAATGTTGCTGCAGATGCTATTTTCATAGGTGCTATTTTAAGTTTAATTCTCTACCCCTGATCTTGATTTTGATTGCGCTGAAGGGGCCCTCTGTATTTTTATTTAACTTTAATATCATGTTATGCTGTTCGACTCTTCTTACCGAGGCCTATAATGTTCAGTGTAAGAGCTATATCAGATTTGTTTTTGTGGGATGAAATTTAAGTTTGTTAATTATTGAAATTCGTGTCGTTTTGTTTCATTATAAAACTTATGTTTTTAAGTAGTATTAAACAGTAGCATTCAATGAAGATGCAAATAAGCTTTAATTAATTCTATTAGATTATCTTAATGTTACTGGATCATCTTGGAGGCTATTATATGAAAGGCAAACTAATCACATTGGTGGGTTCAAATCTTCTTGGTATGCTTTCACTGGGATTTGAACTCCCAGAGAATTCAAAGGTATGTAGGTTTTCTAGGTGTTAAGCTCTTAGCTATGTTCACTGAACTGTCTTATAAAATAAATATGTTTATTTATGGAACGGAATTCTTTTTATTTTTGTTGACTATTTATTGGACTAAGCAATTTCAGAATTTCTATTCATAGGTCAGCATTATGTACTGGTTTTACTAAAATTAAACCTGGGTCATCCTGGGTCATCCAGGGAGTTGAAGAAGTTTCACCATCTTAGAATTTTATTGACTTATTTAACATGGATATATTTATGTATGATTTTATATTTTTGAGGTTGATACTTTATTTATGCTGTTGTCTACTAAGAACCGAAGGTCCTCTCGGATTTACCAGTTAACACTAGTTTCAGAATTCCTTTTACTGAAATTTTTTTTCCATAACTCAGAGCAACCTTGAAACATGGGTTTTGATGCTAAGTATAGTAACTAGTTAAATGTTTTTTTTAATTGTTTAAGCTTTTTTAATTGGAAGGTATTTTTATCATCATCATTTTAGCCTTAATAAAGTGTATTTTGAATTTATTTTAATTTTAGTTTATGCAAGAATTTTGTATGTCTATAAATTTATTTTTATTATATTATTACCCAAATGCACCATAAAGTAAATAACTTATTTTCACATTTCTTTTACCATATGAATAACTCTAAAGTAATCTCATATAAGAGGTAAGACTGTTCATAAAGTAATCTCATATAAGAGGTAAGACTTTGTAGATGATAGGGTTTGAACTTAAGACTTAAAAGTAGAAGAAGGCTTTTCACATTTTTCCTTGGCAGCATGTAAATCTGCATGAAATTTATGCATTAATAGAATATACTTGATTTCTCAAAAGGTTAGTCAGGTTTTGCTCTTTCAAAGAGTCTGGTCATAATCACTCTATTCTATTACATGATAAAAGTGAGTCACTCATGATTTATCAGTATATTATCAGATTTATTATGTTGACAGACTCTTTTCATCTATTAAATACTAAAAATAGACATGTTATAAGTTTTCAAAACATGCATCTGTCAGGTGCGGCAATAGACATGTTATAAGTTTCCAGAACATGTATCTCTCAGGTGCGGCAATAATGGAGTTGTGACAATAATAGAGCAGCACGTTGTGACAATAATGGAGCAGCACCAATGTAATACGACATTCTTATTTAATGTATCACATCCACCTGCGGCAAGCAAACAAAAGGAAAAAAAAATTCCTCATTATTTCTCTCTTTTTTCCGAGGCATGATCCCCTAATCACTGGGGACGAGAAAGAATAGCAACGTAACGAACGGGCTTTCGACGTTTTGTCTCCAATTTCATTTCCAGGTTGCAAGGTTACTAAGCAAAAACGATTAATATCTGCTCCAACTGCCATCTCATCATCTTCTTGTCATATAACAATCACTCACTTGGAGGCCTGCTTCTCCAAATTAAACAAAATGTGGGAATTTCAGGGCGCCCATTCCGCGTGGAAGAAAAATCAGAGGATAGTCCACACATGAATCTAGAAAGGGTATATTTCGAGTTTTCACAGAACTTACATTCTAATTGACAGCAACCACGGCAAGAATGCAAATGCTTTACAATTCCAACATTGTAAGAAATCAGATTTACATTATGTGAGTTCACAATTACAATTTTAACATTATAATATTTTGTGATTTTACAGGAAGAGCGCAAGCGCTGCAGAGATGAAGATGCAGACGAAGCAGGAAACAAACGGAAGAAGAACAGCAATGAAATAGCATTTCTGATCAGTTTTGAAGGATCCTCTTTCGATAGTGAAGTGCTAGGCTACATCATTGCATTGGATGCTGCTGCTAATCTTACACAGACAAGGCATATTTGTTCAAGCCGCAGAGTGCAGGGGCAATACATATAATGAATATTTCCAATGGCTTTGCCTTGATACTGGATACGTTAAATGAGAATTACCATCTTCAAGATGTGCAAAAGCTATTTGATAAACTCTCTAAGCAAGATTTGTCATTGGGAATGGAATTACAACTTTGCATACGACGACAAAGATCACCATCAACTTTATGCATTTAACTACGATGCAGAAAGCCGGATGTTTCTGTTAATCAAAGGAAGATTCCCGACTAACAACAATTTTACGGTGGATATTTCTATTTTACGGTGGATATTTCTAAGTTTAATGCAGGATCAAGTGACCAAATTTGGGACAGGGAAGTTATGTTTTGGAACTCAATCTGCCTGTTTATGTTTTGGAAATAATGATTTGAATATTTGTGGTTGTGGATGCAAATTTTGCAGCTAATTTAGATACCAGATGTTCAATTACAGGTTATGCTTTTGTTTTAGGGGGTGATGTAGTAAGTTGGATGTCAAAACTTCAATCTCTAGTAACTTTGTCCATTATAGAATCTGAATATGTAGCATTGATAGAAGCATGTAAGGAGATGTTATGGTTGCCAATAATTTTACAGTTTCTTGGTGTAAAGCAAGACAGTTATAAAATTTTTTGTGACAACTGAAGTGCCTTACATCTAGCAAGAAATTTAGCTTATCATGATAGAACAAAACATATTGATATTAAATACCATTTTATCAGAGATACTATCAAAGAAGGCTTAATTAATTTATAGAAAAATTAACACCAAGAAAAATATTGCTGATTTTTTAACTAAAGTGGTTGCAAGGGATGTGCATGTTTTTTGCACAAAACATATTGAAATAGTGGAGACATAAGAATGCAGCTTGGAACTAGTGCATTTTTAACTTGAAGATTTGTTAGATTTTTCTTCAAGTGGGAGAATTGTTAACTATGAGTTAATGTGAAAAATTAAACCATAGTTAATGTGAAGAAAACTCTTTTCTTTGTTTTCATCAATTTAAGTTATGTTTATAATAATTTTCAGCTTTGTAATCTTTAGTTGAGATATGATTAGTAGTTTCTAAAATCATCTAAAGTTTGTAATAGAAAAAAGATTATTGTTTTCTGCTATAAATTAAAGGGTGGGAAGATGTGTTAGGCACCACTAGAACAATAGCAACAAGGTGTGAAAGTTATCAAGGATAGCTTGTGTCCTTGGGATATTTTCTTCAAATAAAAAAAAGAGCTTTGCATTGCTTCCTATGGTTTTTTCTCCACTTTGGGGTTTCCACAAATTTTTATATGTGTTTTTCTTGGTGTCTTTGTTGTTTCAATTTGTAGATTTCATTAATTTCATAACAATAGAAGAGATAGCATGGAGGAATGTTGGGAAAAGTTGAAGTTGACTTGCAAATCAAAAGTACAAAATTGATAATGGAATGAGTTCATCAAAGTGAATTGCTCAATCTTTTTGCATCAGCCATAGTTACTTGCAAATACAAAGAAGAGGTCGATTGATGAGTCATGTTTTGTATGGCCATGATATTGGATATCTAATATTGAGGTCGTGATGTTGAGTATTTGATATCAGGGCACAACCTCCAATGTTAGACATATGATATCACCCTTTTTGTGCTAGCTTATAAATACCACACTTGGGTGCATGGTAGGGATATGGTTTTGTTAATAGATTTTAGATAGCTTTTTCATAGATTTTTGATTTCAGTTTATGTTGTTTCCTAGTGCATGCTCGTTGTGTGATGTTAAGTGATTGTACAACATCCTTATTTGAGTGTGATGTACTTGGATGCTGATGGTATGCGATATCGCATCCGTCACGATATCGCATACGCGATGTATTGTACGCAATATTGCTTATCGCGTACGCGATATCGCAGCGTGCCGCCAAATCTATAAATAAGAGGTGGCTCTCCCTTATTTCTCCATCTAGATCTAGACCTTAGTCAAACTCTTGCAGTTTTTCCATTCTAGAGTTAGAGTAATTTCCATGTGCCCGCAGTAGGAGTCCCAAAGTGAACGGTTCTTTATTTGAGCAAATATTGTATCAGAGCACAAGTTTGTGTATGGAAATAAAGACGAACTTTTGGATAAACCTTGCAGTGCATCGACTAAGCTAAATAGGACTTTAATTAATGTTAAATGGTTAAATGCTTTATTAGTTAATTAATCTTTCTCAACCCTCAACACTCCTAGTTAAGTGCATTCAGTATGACCGCTTCGAGCACGTGCGTTACACTTGGTAATCCTAGCAACGAATAGCGTTTGGTAATCCTAGAAAGTTGCATTGGTTCAGGGTGTGAATGGTAAGTGGGATGGATACTAATGCTAGACATTAGAACTTAGTTAGTTAAAATTAGTTACTTAGTCTCTTCACCCTTTCTCCTCCTAGCATAGG
>MNCI01017238.1:208024-226505 GCA_015680685.1 Gnetum montanum | reverse complement strand
TTGGGATTGGTGGAGGATGTCGTTACCACTGTGTGTGGTTGGTCATACCCAGCTGATTTCCTAGTGATAGAAGTTAATAGTAACAAAGGGGACTTCCTAATTATAATGGGGAGGGCATGGCTAAGTACCATAAACGCATGCCTGGGAATCCGCGATCTTTCCTTGGAAATATCTAAGGAAAAAATTTATGGAAAGATCGAGAAGAAGAAAGTTCCATGCATCACATACAATGACTCAAAGGTGATGATGTACAGGAATGCTCAACATCTCCTGCATGCAACTGGTGTGCCCAAGAGATCAACATACAAAAGTGCCTGTATGTAGCAACCACACAACAAGAGAATGCCCCGTGGTTGATAGCTAATCAAAAGAGCAACTTGCCAACATGCATGGAACGAACTAGGGGAACAACTTGCATCCACAATGAAAACATTGGAATATGAGCGTTGCCAACTTCCAACCCTTAACCTAAAAACATCAATTGGGAGAAGTTGGACATTTTTAAGAAATTCAAACAAACGCTCATTATTTTGGATCTCTCTCTTTCAACTCAGTCATGGGGGAGATGGCCACCTATGTTGATCATTTGAGGCCCTCAGTTCTTTTTAGTTTTTCTTTTACACATTTTTGTTTTACATATTTTTGTTTTACACATTTTTGTTTTACAAATTTCTTTAACTTTTCTTGTTTTTGTCAACATCGTTCATACTTTTTCTTTTATTTATGTATATGTGTATGTCTTTTCCATTTTGTTAAGCTTGTCACCCAATAAGTGCTCTAATGATGGTATGAACTATCTTCTACTGGTTGCTAATGTTTGGCTTTTACCTTTAAGTTATGATGTTGATACTAAGGTATGGTTCTTTTGATATGATAGGCAATGAGTCCACTTCATCCATACACTCACAAATTTCTATGGTCTCTCTTGGCTTGGAACTGTATAGTCCCTTTCTCAATAATAAGAATTATAACGAATCGGTGACTAGGCATTTCTCAAACTAAGGAAGGACTCAAGGATTGAAAAGGGTGTGGCTTCAAGGGAACTTGATGCATTTGTGTTGGCCATTCTCTTGGGTGCTTGGATGTTTTCTTCTTGAGTTTTCTTACCGTTTCGACGTTACCCAATTATCGGGAAGATGAGTAAATAAAAATAATAAGTCTTTGCATGGTGTGGTTCTCATGCAAAAAAATAAAAATAAAAATAAAAAACAAAAACAAAAATTGTGAGAATTCAAAGCACACCCCTTAGAAGAAATAATCATTTGGGCTACAAGCACTGGTTATGGAACTAAAATAAACATGTTCCCTCTAACTAAGGCCCTCCTTGCTTCCTATTCTCTTCCCCTTCGTTTTGTCGGAATGGTGGTGGCTCTTTGAGGGATGCATTTTTGTTTCCTCAAGTGGATGGATTGGCCAAATGCATTGATGTGAAGTCACTGGATGTGGTTTGTTTGAGGCCGGACTTGGAATGGGATCTACTAAGTCACATTAATCATTAACTACACAAGGGGCTGTACGTCACCTTGTTCTTGAGATTCCATTCCATTCTCTTCTTTCCATCATTCTTCCTCCATTGTTCACCTCATTATCGGTTGTATCATTAGTGTATATTTTGGTTGACGCATTGTTTTCTTTTTGGTAAATTTTTGTGGTTAAGACTTTAACTCTTGTTCCAAATGACATTCCTAGAGCCTACGGACTCTTCGAATCTGGGTTTGTTAGGGCATTAAGGGCATGAGCCTGCTTTGGGGAGGACCCACTAGCATTCCTATTTGATGCACTAGTTAAATTCTTTCCCTTAACATTTTTGTAGTGCACTCTATTTTGTTCATTTCCATCTTGACATCCATTTCATCGACGTTATAGTTGTCTATTTTTCTCCATCTATCTTGTTCTTTTTTCTTTCTTCATTCTATCACTACTAGAGGTTCGCTCTTAGTCATGGGGGTCCTGACCCAATTTTTTTGATTTTCTCCTAGCCCCTACACCTTCGGTAGTCACCACTATTATATCTCCAGACCTGTATTAGCCATACCACAACTCAGCCAATAGACCTTTTACTGAAGCAAGGTATCAACTACATTGTGATTCATTTACCCTTGCTAATATAAGACTGTGTTGTGTGTGCAGATGGAAATCATACAACAATGGATTGGATTTGGAGGGAACACTTGGCATGGATCGGTGCTGAAGCAGCTATGCAAGGAACGAGATGGATGGCACGCTTACAGATAGACAACGAAAGGTGTAATCTTGGTGTTGGCAGCAACAAACTTATTCTCTCTTCTCTCTTCTCTCTCAGCTACCAAATAAGACCTAATGTCAAATGTATAAAATGTTCACTCTTGTTGTCGTGAACACCAGTTTTGTCATGTTCTGTAATGATGATTCGTTCACATGTTGTCCCATTCACCATTAGTTCCATTTAAGTTAATAATCCCATACCTTCCCAATATTTTGTAAGGAACTCAAGGATGAGTTTTTATTTAGTCATGGGGGTATGGTGGGATGCGATGTCGCATGGGCCGCGATATCGCGTATGCTATATCACATCCCCTGCGATATCGTGTACGCGATGTATCGTACACGATATCACATATGTGATATTGCAGCGCGCTGCCAAATCTATAAATAAGAGGCAGCTCTCCCTTGTTTCTCCATCTAGATCTAGACCTTAGCCAAACTCTTGCAGTTTTTCCATTCTAGAGTTAGAGTAATTTCCATGTGCCCGCAATAGGAGTCCCAAAGTGAATGGATCTTTATTCGAGCAAATATTGTACCTGAGTATAAGTTTGTGTACGGAAATAAAGATGAACTTTTGGATAAACCTTGCAGTGCATCGACTAAGATAAATAGGACTTTAATTAATGTTAAATGGTTAAATGCTTTATGAGTTAATTAATCTTTCTCAACCCTCAACATTCCTAGTTAAGTGCATTCAGTACGACCACTTTGAGCACGTGCATTATGCTTGGTAATTCCAACAATGAATAGCGTTTGGTAATTCCAACAATGAATAGCGTTTGGTAATCCCAGAAGGTTGCATTGGTTTAGGGTGTGAACGACAAGTGGGACGGATACTGATGTTAGGCATTAGAACTTAGTTAATTAAAATTAGTTACTTAGTCTCTTCACCCTTTCTCCTCCTAGCATAGGCGATAAAACATAAAAGATATAAAAATCACATACCTCAGACTTACTTAACCATACAACCGTGACAAATACAAGTAAGTCTGGGAAGACAACGAACGATTAACCTTATGTGTTCCATAAGGCGTGTAAGCACTTAGTCTGTGGAGTTCGACCGGATCGTGCGTGTAATGCTCGTATTTGTATGGTTGAGTGTAGGGGTACCTTGCCACTCATCAGATGCATTACATGATCGAAAATAAATATCGAGATTACTTCCATCATTACAACATCCACTTAGAATTATTATTATTTTTAATTATTTAATTGTTTATTTTTTTCCTTAGTTAATGTTTTCATTTATTACTCTTTACTATTCCTATCATTGAGTGGAATGAGTACGACTAATTGTGAGTGCTTAAATGTAATTACTTGGTAACCTAGCAATGTATCATTTGGTAAGCCCAATGACATATGCTTGGTAATCCTAGCAGTAGTTATGCAAAGTCCAAGAGGTGTGTGAACGATTAGGAATGAATACCCATTGCAGGTAGGCTAGTTTAGATTTTACTTTCCATGGTTAATTAGCTTAATTAATTTATCTCTTTGTTCTCTTTAGGAGTAGCTTAGGGCTAGACAACACTAATCATCATATGGCTCACTTTGGATTAAACCATACATGATAAAGCTACTGCTAGTCCAAGTGGGAAGATAATGAATTGCGATCAAAGCATAATGATTTAGATACCACAACTAGTCCCATCCATGGAATTTGATCAGATCGTGCATGAATGCTTGTGATTCGTATGGTTGGGCGTAGGGGTACTTTGTCGCTCATCATTGGTGCTGTTGCCGAGGATGGTGCTAGTTATCTAGATTAGTTATATTATACATAATCGCTATAAATGCATTAATGATATATCTTTCAAAAAATATTAAATCACACACATCATAAACCAACAACAATGTCCTTTTCACAAGGAAGCGATAATGCATTATATAGCAAAAACATTCATTGGAGAACTAATGAGATATATGTTGAAGAAAGTTGGAGTGACCAACCTTACGCAAGGGTTTCATATGTTCATGATCATCTTGATGATACTCAAAGACTACATTCACTCAAGGCAGACAACCCTAGAGGAGATGAAGTAAGTCCTGGACTAGGGAAGGCTTCAAGGCCTAAGACCTCCTTGAAACCTAGAAACGATAAATCAAGGGACCCTAGGAAACACCATGGAAGCTATGGTAATCTTGCTAGTTCCTCATCTTCCTTTTCCTCTTCAACGTTTAGTTCTGATGAAGATGAACATAGGTATAGAGACAACATGAACCTATGGGAAAAACCAAAGACATCAACATGAACATAAACAAAATCATCACAATCAAACAAATAAGAATAGAAATTTTCATCACAACATGTTTGATGACGATAAACCTTGTTGGCCACTAAGAGCCTAATGCAAATCATAGAGGCGATGAAAATACCCCACAAGCATTGTAGGGAGAGTCACCTACCCAGGTTTGATATGAATAATATCCCTGAATGTGCAAGAGGTTACAACTTAGATCCACAACATCATATACAAGCCTTCCATGATCCCTATGCCTTGTACAACATTGAAAATGGGTGGAAAAAGCTTAAGCTCTTTCCTAGAACACTAATTGATAGAGCCAAAGTCTAATATAAATTTTTGAAATCAAATTCAATTTGATGGTGATCTACATTACTAGAACTTTTCAACAAGAGGTACCAAACCTATGCGAGGGTGTCCAACTTGAGAAGATGAGATAAGAACAACATGGATCCTTGGACATGACCTTAGATAGATATTATTCTTTACTAAATAGATGTATAGGCTATGGTTTCTTTGAGGAAAAGCAGCTTTTCCATATTATAGATGGGCTTCATAATGAAACAAGGGAGATCCTTGGGATGTATGCTCTAGGTCAGTTATACGAGCTATGAACCCATCATATTTGAGATTTAATTAAGCACATGCAAATGGAAGAATGTTAAGAAATCTCATTGGGACACAACTCTTCAAGAAAAGAAGGTCCATATCTATGATAAGGAGAAAGAGGCAACTCTTGATAAGGTGATTCCACAACAAACCTTGTTGATACAAAAGACTATTGAAAAATTAGAAGCAAAGTTTGATAAGATGTTAGAGTGGATAAATGAAAAAGTTATCACTTTTGTGGAAACATAGAGGAGATGATAACACAAAATGAACCAAGTGATTACAACAAATGGAGGAAGAAAAACCAAGAAACAACTAGGAACACTTATTGGCAAATAGGGAACATGGTTGAAGAAAGCGAGGCTATAGACTTGACCACCAACAAAGATGATAGATGTGACATTTGCATATATGATCATCTAAAGGGTCATTGCCTAGTCATGTCACATATACATGAGTATCGGGCTTTTGCATTAAATCCCAAATTCGTACAAAAGCACATGCCCAGAAAATTTTCTTTTCCACAAGGTAATTATGGACAGTCCCACAAGCAATTGTACTATCCTAGGGGGACTTATTACGAGTCTCAGCATTGTCATCAACCATAGTGGCAACACCCACAGTCATGGGGGAGGCCATCACCAAACTAGCCCTACCCTTACTACTAGTTGAAACCATATGGATATTATGTTCAACACCCTGTTTCTCCAACTAGTTCTGTGTCCTCTACTTCAAATTGATACTATCACTCTTCTAAGTACCATCAAACCATGAAATCTTTTGAAGGATCACCACCTTACACCTTTTACCCTCTGATGAGTCATGATTTGACTAGCTTTGATATCAGATACCTGATATCAAAGCCTCTATCTTGGATACCTGATATCGAAGCCCGAGACATGATGTCGAATATTTGATCTCACAGGGTATATGCTAAACCTATAAATATAGTGCTTGGGCTCATGATTTTCATATAGTTTTTTCAAAGTGTAGCAAAGCTCTTGTGGTTTTTTTTCTCTAGAGTTAGAATATTTTCTAAGTGCCCATAGTAGGAGTCTAAGTATGTATGGAACTTTATTTAAACACTGATGTACCTAAGCATAGCAGTGTGATGGGAATAAAGATGATCCCTTTTGATCATCCTTGCAGCAATAAGAATAGATTAATATTTCTTTAATGCATTCATTATTCAAGCACTTTACTTTAATGCATTTTCATTGAGCAATTAATTTCTAGTTGTTAACGAACACAAGCACAACCACTTCGAGCATATGTGTAGCACTTGGTAACCAAGAAGCACTTAACGTTTAGTAACCTAGAAGTGTTACATGCATTCAGGATGTGTTTGGAAAGTGGAAACGAGTACTTGTGTTAGGCTAGCTAGGTAGTAGGCTAATTAGATATTAAATTCCTCTACCTTCCATTCTTGTTGTAGGTGATTAAACTTATAAAACATAAAATAATAAAAAACATGTGCCTTAATTCCACTTAAAGCATACCCTTGAGCTTCATAAGTATAGTTGGAAAGACAACGAACATTCTCAATGCCCATTTCACTTCCTAGAGAAATTAGTACACTAGAGAACTATAGGTCCATGGAATTTGATTGGATCATGTGTAAACGCCTTAGTGATTTGTATGGTTGGATGTAGGGGTACCTCACTAATCATCATTAGCGTCATTACTAGGGACCTTTTAGTTGTTTCATGTGCTATCTAGGACATAGTGGAAATCATTCAAAAGTCATATCATACTTACAAATTACTACAAAAAAATTTAAAAGCACATTACATTTTTTATCCTCTAATAAAAAATTTCTTCTCACAAGACTGATTCTTCACCCAAATCTGACAGAGTACATTAGCTAGTGCCTGAACAATACAAAGTGGCATATGATCATCCAGATGAGTATGTACCCAATTTCACTTTTATTTTACACCAAGATGAACAATTGTGGTGGTGTGACATGGAAAGCAACATTGTGTTGCCACCCAATCAATTTGTTCCTACAATGCTCCAACAAATGCTGATCTCATTGGGTCTTTAGGGAGTTCATACTAAGTATGTTGTGCAAGATAGTGATGCTAAGGATTATCATCCCATTGAGGCACAACATCTCAAGGATTGACAACTAGAATAACATCATGAATATGTGAAGGCGAAGTGGTTCATTGATTCTTCTTCCTGCTACACCAAAAAGATGGTGGAGAATCCTTCTCTGGGGATTTTCCATTCAGTGAAATTCCTCTCTTTGACTTCGGTGAAGGAGGTTAAAACCAGAACCTACAATCCATGATCCACAATCTTGGTTTTAGCAAGAATGGATCCAATGACAAAAGCGGATCCAAAGAGAGAAGTCATGATAGGGATGCTAACAAGAAACAAGATTGTGATCATGGCTGCAACCACCAAAGAGGGGGTAGTAGGCACCGTGATGGTGCTAGTCCTTCATCATCATCATCATCATCTAGATCTAATTGTAATCGTAGGGGATGTGTGATGGAGGTAACCAACGTGACTGAAATGATCATAGGGACCATCGGGAAAGTTAAGATTAAAGGCATAGGCATTCAAGAGAGACCCACCACCATGAATGAAGGGGTAGTAGAGGCATAGTAGGAACCATAATTAAGACCTCAATGAGCCTTTGCTTGCTACCCGAAGTATGCTCAATATTGCAAAGGTAGTACAAATTCCAATAAGGCATGTAAAGGATAGTTGAATCAAGATGCTTGATATGAACAATATCCCTTGGTTCGAAGGGGGATATAACTTAGATCTGCAAAGCCATCTCTAAGCTTTTCAAGATGCATGTGCCTTGTAGAATATAGAGAATGAGTGGTAAAAAATTAAGTTGTTCCCATGGACATTCATTAAAGAAGCTAAAAATTACTACCAATCCTTAGAACAAGAATCTATCAAATGATGGAGTACAATGCTTGAATTGTTCAATGATAAATATTAAACATACTCCTAAGTGTCCAACTTGAGAAGATAGATCTAAGAATGGAAACAAGGAACACATGAACCCTTGGATGTCACCATTAGCTGATACTATTCCTTAATGCATAGATGTCTTGGCCATGGTTATTCTCAATTGGACCAACTTCGCCATAATGTAGATGAAGTTCAATCTGAAATGAGGAGAACCCTTGGCATCTATGCTTAAGAACAATTGACAGAGTTAAGTGCCCATTAGATCCAAAGATTGATTAAGCACATAGCTAAAGAGAAAGGTGAATTAAGAAAAAGAGAAAGTATAAAAGAATATAATCGTGATCCTTCCATTCGAAGAGCGAGGTTCAATTTTGCGATAGCGAAGAAGAATAATCATTTCATGAGGTGGTGAATAGAAAAACCTTGTCACTCTAGAAATTTCAATTCAAAATTATGGCCAAGGTTTATTAGTTATGGGACTCAATGGATAGCAAATTTCAATCTATCTTAAAAATTGCTAAAGAGTCCAAAGAACAAGGTAGTGATCATGAGCGTAGGAGGTACAAGGAAGTTGATCGTACCTATCAAAGAGGTAAGGGCAAGATTGCTATAATAGAAGAGATTGCAGGAAGTGAATTAGATGATGATGGTGGCTATAACATCTACCAATATGAACATCCTAAAGGATGTTACCCCATAGTGTTGTACTTATAGGAGTTTGGGGTGTATGCATTGAATCCATGTCTAACACAAAGGCAAACACCCAGAAGATTGTCTTATCCACAAGGCAATTCATGGTAGTTTCTCTAGCAACAATAGTATTATCCAAGTGGAGCTCTGCCAAAACCATATGAGTAGTATCAACAATGGTAGCAACCATAGTCATGGGCGTTGGGTACCACCAAGGCAATAATACCCTTACCAAAAACTTGATCCATATGGGTACTATGTTCAAAAACCCTTGTCTCCACGTGACTCCTCCAGTCACATTTCTACTTTCCAATATCACTACCACCCTTTTGATTATTATTGAACTCATTCTTCACATGAAAGAAGGGATACCATGTTTTACCCTTATCCTCCTTCTATTCCTATACATCTTCCTCCTTCCTCTGCATAGCTACCACCTACTCCATCTATGTAGGTGAACTCCTAGCTCAACCGTAACAATGCAACACTACTAGGGCCATTAATCTACAATCGATTAATTAACTGAGTGGTTTGAATACTCAATCAAAGAAAAGACCTTTCTTCTAACCATGTAGTCTGCTTAAGCCCTTAAATATACTTGTGGTTGATAACCCTGTTCCTTCATCTTTATCTATATTAAAATCCTTCAAGTCCCATTCAAACCAATCACCACCCAGGATCCACATCATAATGCTTACTCATACCATATCTGATTAGATTCCTGCTGGAAATCTTCTCAGGAAATTAGATAATCCTAGGAGTCCTCTTATTTATTTGTAGATTGCTAAGAATGAATCATGCAAAGGTCTTCTCGACTCAGGTTCTAGTTTCAATCTAATTTCTCATGAGATGTATACTGCAGGGAACCTACCCCCTTTGAAGAAGAGCAATATTAGATTAGAATTGGTAGACCAGTTCATCATTGTTTGATTGGGGCTAGTGGAAGACCTTATGACCACTATCTATGGGTGGTCTTATCCTACTGATTTCCTAGTGATCAAAGTGGAGAACTGCAAAGGGGACTTTCCAATCATCTCGGGAAGGGCATGGCTAAGCATAGTTGATGCAAGAATGGGCATCAAAGATCTTTCTTTGAAAATATCTAAAGAAAATGCATTCAAAAAGATTGAGAAGAAGCAAATTCCATGCATTGCATGCAGCGATATAGGGTGCAATTGTGTGTAGAAACTCTAGGCAGTCAAAAGAGCATCCATCTATGCATGCAAGCAATGTGCACCAGAAGCTAAGATTCAAAGGTGTATGTATGTAGCATCCACAAAATAAGAGGACACCCAGTGGTTGATTGCTGATTTTGAAAGTAGCACACTTTGCATAGAACCTATTGAGAGCCTCACGTGTGCATATGTCGCAAGCATGGATGAACTCAAGCAAGTTCATCACCAACTCTTTGATGATGCAAATGATGATACCTACTGGGGAAAGTTGGAAATTCTTGACAATTTCAAGCAAGAGCCCCTTGAATTAAAAACTCTACCAGCTACCATGGAATATGTGTTCTTAAAAAATAAAAACCTAATGATAATCAATGCTAATCTTGCTCCAGAATAGAAGCAGATGCTATTAAAAGTGGTTGAAAAATGGTTAGTAGCCTTTGCCTCATCATATTCTAAACTCACAAGGATTGATCTTAGGATACGCTAGCATCACATCTACACCGACCTAGTCATGAAGCCAAAGAGACAACCACAAAGACAATTAAACCCCAAACTAAAGCAAATCATTAAGGAGGAAATTGAATAACTCCTGAAGGTGAGGTTTATTTATCCCATTACAAATAGTAAGTGGATTAGTCCACTCATTATTATGCCCAAGAAAAATGGCAAGTGGTAGGTCTGCATTGATTTTTGGCTGTTGAATATGGCAACATTCAAGGATCACTTTTTGTTGTCATTCATTGATCGGGTGTTAGAAACAATATCTAGGCATTACTACTACAGGTTTTTGCATGGTTATAGTGGCTATAACCAAATCCAGATCATGCTAGAGGACCAAGCCAAAACAACATTTACAGGTCCCTAGGGAACTTTTGCGAATTGCAAGATGTCTTTTGACCTATGTAATGCCTCTGCTACATTCCAACACATGGTCTTGAGAATCTTTCAACAATAGATCGGTAGTGGTGTGGAAGTTTTCATGGATGACTTCTCTACTTATGGAATTATATTTAATTAAGCCCTGGACCACCTTGAGAAAGTGCTAAAAAGATGTGTTGAAACAAATTTGTGGCTCAATTGGCAAAAGAGTCATCTGATGATCTAGGAAGGCATTATGTTGGGGCACACAAGTAGGAATTGAGGTAGACCCTAAAAAAATAAGGGTCATTCAAGGAATAACCCATCAAATAGAAATCATAAAATATGTTTAGTCATTCTTTAGACATACTGGCTACTACCAATGATTTATAGAGAATTTCTCTAAGATCGCGAAATCATTGGTTGAGCTAATAAAGCAAGATACACCATTTGTTTGGACCGAGGAATGTGAAAAAGCATTCTAATAGCTAAAAGAGAAACTTGTAGAAACTCCAATTCTACAAGCACCTAATTGGTCCATATTGGTTCATGTCATAACTAATGCATCAAATTATGCCTTGGGAGCCATGCTTATGCAGTTGGATGATAAGAAACATCCATATTACATCCACTATGCAAGTTGAAGTATTGCAAGTGCATAACTAAACTACACCACTATTGAAAAAGAACTAATGACAATGGTGTTTTCTCTAGAAAGGTTTAGGTACTATGTGCTTGGATACAAAGTGTTTGTGCACATGGACCACAGTGCCATTCACTTCCTAATGAACAAGTTAATGGTGAGCCCTCTAGTTATATAGTGGTTGGTGATCTTACAAGAATTTGATCTTACGAGGGTAGATCAAAAGGATACTAAGAATGTGGTCATTGACCACTTGTCTTAGTTGTAATGGGACAACAAAGAGGATGAAACATCATTTTCTAATATATTTCTTGATGAACTCCTCTTTGCTGGGGCTATGACTAAATAATTGTCCAATGAGCCTAAATGGTCTAATGGCATTCTCATGTATCTTCTCATGTATGAGATGCCACAAGGGTTGGATCACTGGAAGAAACAATAGTTTCTTCACCAAGTAAAACACTTCATGGAGATCAATGGACACCTCTACAAGGTGTGTGTTGATTGCCTAGTTCATTGGTGTGTCCCTAATGCTAATTAACTACACATTCTCCAAGATTTTCATGAATTATGGGGACCATTATGCTGGGAGATGCATGACCCTTAAAAATCTTAATGGTAAGGTATTACTAGCTAACAATCTTCAAGGATGCTTACCAATATGTCCGCTCTTATGAATGTTGCCAACGAGATGGTGGAATGATCACTCAAATGGAGGGATCTCAACAGTGGATCCAACCACTAGAACCCTTTGACATCTAGGGCATTGATTTCATGGGTCCCATCACACCCATGTCAAATGGAAAGGCATACATCATAGTCACTGTTGACTATTGTATAAAATGGGTAGAAGTAGCAGGCATCACCAACTATACATCTTCTACTGTTGCTTGGTTTGTACAACAAAACATTGCAAACAAGTTTGGTATGCCATGTGAAGTAATTTCTGACAATGGAACTCACTTTACAAGCACTACCTTTCAAAAGCTCATGCAATGCTTGGGGGTTGAACATAAACTCACAACACCCTACCACCCTTAAGCCAATGGTCAAGCTATGGTTACCAATAGGAAAATCACAAGGATTCTAATAATAATTGTTAGCAAATATAGGAAAGCTTGGAGCACAAAACTCAACAATGCCCTTTGGGCCTATTGCTCAACATGGAAACTTCCTATAGGCTATTCTTACTACAAGCTGGTGTACAAAAAATTACCAATACTTCCCATTCAATTTGAGCTCCGTAAACTTTCAACAGGTTATGACCTTGACCTTGACTTGAGTCTAGAATAAAAAGAAAGATTAATGAATCTCAACTTGCTAGATGAGAATCGATTGGTGGCCTTATCATCTAACAAGTTGCACAAGGCATTCAACAAAAAGTGACATGACCTCAAAATCAGGAAAGTTAAATTTCAACTAGGACACAAGGTTCTCTATTGGAATCCCACACATGTACCTCAATGAACTAAGTTCCAAACATTGTGGGAAGAACCTTATATAATTTATAAAAAATTTTCTTCTAGGGCCATGATGATCTACAAACCTGAGAGCCTAGATAAGAAATAGCTGGTCAACATACAACAAGTCAAACCTTTCCACGAGCATAAGCTAGCTAATGTAACAAACGCCTCATTGGATGGACAACCACGCTCAATCTTCCAGATCTCCTCCTTTCAACTTAGTTGTGGGGGAGACGGCCATCCATGCTAACCATATAAGCAGCTCCTCAGTTTTTTATATTTTTGTTTTACACATTGTTACTTTTCAACTTCTTGTTTTACACATTCTTTATCTTACACCTTTTTGTTTTCATGTAATTAATTCTTCAAAATTTTTTTTTTGCAACATCATTTGTACTTTTTATTCTTCTAAAATATTTCACAATTTCTTATATATTTTTTCTTTATTTTGTGGGATTTTCTTATTCTATTTTAATAATGCCGTGCCTTTTTGCCAACTGGGTATAGTGTGATTTAATTGATGTGGGTATGTGCTATCTGGATTATGTGATTGTTGTTGTCTAGATTCTAGCTTTGAATTTTGTTAATGATAACTAAGACATGATTTCTTTTTCATGTAATAGGAAGTGAGTCCACAACATCCACCCATCCACAAACTCTATGGTTTGAACAAGGTGTGGCTTCAAGGGGATTTGGTATTCTTTGTACCTTTCTGCTTGCTTAGGTGCATGTGTGTTTTCATGAATTTCTTATCATTCCATATGGACCAATAATTGGAATATGATCCGAACAAAAAAATATTCAAATCACTTCAACATAATGAAAGTAGAAATAAATCCTGTTGGATTAACATATCATTCTCAAATACAAGATAATGAAAGTCAACTTGTAATTTGATAATATGCAATTTTACACAACTTATGCATTATCAATCCCTTTTTGACTAATTGTCAACCTTGCTCTTGTATTTAGTTTCACCTGTTTTCATCTCCTATTTTGCTCATCCAAGCATTATTATCATTTTAATGTTATTTTAATCATGGCCAAACAACATCAACAATCATATGCCTCAATTAGAGTTAGCCATACGAATTAAGTTTAACACAAATATAATTCGAAAGACAACAATGCAATCTTACTCTTAACGATCTAGAATAGCTTGCTAGTTTAGTCCATAGATTACAATCAAGCTGCTCGCAAATGCTTGTGATTTGCATGGTTGGGCATAGGGTCTACATTTACCACTCATCAATTGTGAATTTTATCATTAGAGAATTTTGTTTTGTTTCTTATCCATATTGTTGTTAAAATTTCATTAGTTTAAATCCCTCTATATGCAATCTTTTTCAAGATGCAAGAGATCTAAGATCTTTGTTAGAACGGAAAGAAAAAGATATTTTAAGATGCTTATTTGCTAAAAAGGCTGTCCTGATTTAGTAAGTACTTCCAAGAATCCCCTTAAAATATTAAGTTTAGTAACGTTAGCTCACAAATGACTATAGCAAGAGAAAGACAATAAGATTTAAAATAGTTGAAAGCACCGTGCATGAAGACATCAACATTTGAAAACGGGAAATTACCATGGCAGGGAATATTTTGACAATACAAGTTTCGGCCTCAATCATCATCACTCTCCTCCACATTTAGTGGGTGGAACTGCTGTCTCCGCAGAATCATCTTCCCAGCTTCCCAGCTCTATTAATGCCATCCAGGCCACCAGGGTAGCATTCTACTCTGCCTGTTTCTTTGTCTTTGCAGCCTTCCCCGCAAACATCTCCCCAGACACCTTTACCGTGCTGAAAAACACTGGTAAGTGCGCAGCCCCATATGACGCCGTCGTGTAGGTCGGTGCTGGAATCCTAGCCTTCGCTGGCATTGTCTGCAGCAGGTTCTTGCACATCTTGGCCTTCTCCAAAGATCACGTCAGTGCTGCAAAATCGGGGGCTCACAAAGGTTTCATTATTAAATCTTACCATCGCCTTGAATTATGGGAAGTGGTCCTGTGTTACCGTGACAGTTTTCAACAGCAGGTTAATGTTGCACCAACACATTCGCGGCTAGTTCGGGGAGAATAATGAAATGTTCCTTCTGCAGTTTCCGTTTTCATGCCTGAACAGAGGAGCTGCATGCAAGATAGATTTTACGACGCATAGTTTCCCTGAGTTTCCCGCAGTAAAACACATGCCAATTTCCGCCTACAATCAAAACGTCAACAAGCACAACTCCGTAGCGCTGCCGCCATTGATGAGCAGGAGCTTCAAGTCGGAACCCAGCCTAGCCCTGCGTTTGCTCATGTTCTTCATCATTTTCAGACGGAGGAGCTGCAGTTGCAGCCCAAAGACAAGCCGCTGTAGCCGAAGCAAAAGTAGTAGCAACATCAGAGAAGGAGTTGGAATGGGTTCCGACTTCCGAGAGTAGCAGCATGAAATGATCATGATAATGTGTTGCAAATGGTAGCACAGCATTATTATCGTGCTTCTTGTGGTAGTGGTTCCCTGGTATCTTCGCAGCGGCGTGTTTCTGCTGCTGCGACCTCAAACGCTGCTGCTGAGGCCTGACCGAGATCGAACACTCCTGCAGGTAGATGATGCCCGTATTCGGGTTCGAATCTATCAATCCCTGCGCCATCACCGTGTTCATCTACCAAACCTTAAACTCCTGCCCCCCTTTGAGTCAGCTCTTGTTCATGAGTGGAAAAACCCATGAACCTGCTCGTTTTTGCAGTGCAGCTGCACCCGGCCTGGTAGTGGCCTTCGTGGCACCGGCGTTTCCTTTTCCTGTTGCTCCTGCCGGCTACGCATGAATGGTGGTTGCTCCTACGCGTGGCTGCCTCACGTGGGTTGTGCCGTTACATGCATAACAAAGCCCCGTGCTTGTTTCGTTAACCATTTCTTTATTTTTTGTTGGTATTCTTTCCCATGGTGTTTCATGCGCGTAGCTGGTGAACAGCCATGCATGTTATTTGCATGGCGGTATCTGGTCATTATTGGTTAGGGCTATCGTTACCTGGCTCGAGGCCCCTGCTTTACGTTTCTCTTCCGTTATTTTTAAAGGAGTAACATAAAGATTCCTTAATGCATTAATGAACTGTGAAATGAAAAGCATGAAAACTCTGGTTAATCTCTATTTAAGTTGTCAGCTATTTCATGCTTTTCATTTCACACTTCATTAATGCACAAGTACCCTTGTTGAAATTTTAAAGTGAATAGTTATTTCTCTACTAAAGTTGTACCTGTTAAAATCATTTAATTTCCCATTAAATGTCAAGTTTTATGAAACATGTGCCTTTGCAGCTGAGAGAGTATTCCCAGGTTTCTTAGACAATAGTCTCTTTAAACAAGTTTTGTAGATGTTGTGTTCAAAATTTATACATCAACACTTTTTTAGCACTAGAAGAGCCTATTTTGTTTCTTGTCCCTATTACTAAAGATTTGTATTTCTCAGTCCTTTGAAGTACTTGTTCTTAAAATTTTTGCTTTACTTTAATTTCTATGAATTTCTGTTACCAAACCCCTTTATTTTCTGTTTTCAAAAAATTTCTATTTTCTAAAAGTTTTCATTTCTTATTACTAGAGTCCACATCACCCATTTCTAATACTATTTACAATTGTTAGTTCTTCATTTTAATTTATCTTCTAAACCCTTGTTTTTCCAGTCCCATTTATAAGTTTATACTTTGGCAGTCCTTACCTTAGTCCCAACTTTGGTAAGGTGATTACTTACATCATTTTTTTTTAAAGTTACCTTTCTAAAATTCTGCATTTTCTATTTTGTTTTAGATTTATATATATAGCAATTTTAGTTTCTTTTTCAAAAAAAAAAATAGTATTTAAATAATTTTTGGTTTATTTAATTTTATGATTTTCTAGCATTTATATTTCATATCTTTCATTTTATGAGTGAGTTCTCTCATAGATCAGCCTAACAAAGACCATTTACCCCTGCCCCTAATTGACCAGCTACCCGTCACTTTACTTTAAGAAAATAACAAACTTTAGGTTTTCCAGATTTTGTCCCTAGAAGAATTCGAACTACAAATGCAGCCAATCAACCCCATTCTCCTTTGTTAAGTAATCCTTTTAATTTTATAAATTACCATAACATTCCAAAGCCACTTCAAAATATAAATTTATTCTTTGATCATACAACTCCTACTAGTAATGCCTACCAACATATACAAAATTTTGAAACTTTGCTAGGCATCCATAACATTATTGAAAATGACATAGCATGTAGAATCTTTGTGACAACTTTTAGAAGTAAAGCCACCCAATGGTTTTTAATGCTTCCTAATACCTCTATCAACTCATGGCAAGCCTTTAAAAATAAGTTTGTACTCCAATTTGATAAGTTCGCTAGTCCTACCTTAGCCTCAAGCAATTTCACAAGCTTATGTGCCAAATAAGATGTGTCCATAACTTGATGATATCCTCAATTTTTACCTCTCTACCATTGACCCATTTTTGCCTATGCCATTAAATTTGATCCCAACACAATAGAAATATAAGGAGTAATGGCTAAAGCTATTAAATTAGAACAAATTACCTTATTGAATAACATTCAAACCCAATTTAGAATGATAAGTATTAGTCATCCGATGCAATCGAGTCCTTTACCTTCACAAACTTTCTCAATGGCAAATACCATGTTTCAAGCCCCTCCTTCCTTCAAATGACTCAACTTACAAGTAATTATATTCAAGGTCCAACGTACTCTTCATTTTTACCACCAAATACTAGTTTAAGTGATGATCAATCAAAAGCTTTAATCCAATCCATAATAAATCCAAAAGGAATATAAAATCACAATAGTTTTACTACTAAAACAAAAAATCAAATGACATAAATATTAACATCTCTTCAAAAGCTTTCCAATGAAGTAGTTGAACTAAAGCAAAATAATAGAAAAATTCTTACACATTCTGAAAAACCAAGCACATCAATTGATGATGAATATTGTAGCTTTCCTAACACTAGACAACATTCTAAGAAAACTTGTTCTCAATTTTTAGAATTATATGGTGATAATGCCCAAAATGAAAAAAATGGGAAAACCCTAATTACGGTCCTCAACATACTTTATGAAACAGAAAATGAAGAAGTTTCCTCATTTAAACAAGTCATGGTAAGTGATCCTAACCCACATAACACCCGCTACCATAGACTTAATGACATCATGAACACTACTCAACAATAAACTAGGAATAATCCTTATACTCCTTCCAACATAAGAGTTCCTAATCAAAATAACACAAATAATCAAAATGAACCATCCCAAGTAAGCATCCCACAACAACCAAATGCCCCTTCTATACTTAGAAGAACTTCACCTCAACATAAAGTTAAAGATGAACATAAAGCTTATGATTGTAGCGACGGAAAACGTCGGCAGCTGGAAATACCGACCGAGGTTCCGGCGTACACAGTTTTAGCCACGGATCCACACGAGGGCTATGCTGGAAAAACGAATCCGTGGCGCCCTGAACGGTCTTGTCGATCAGACAGGGACTTACGGGTCAGTAAAACAATGAAAATTACGTAAAAAGAAAACGATCTGGTTCGAGGAGTCGTAAAACGAGGGGAAAACGATGTAGACGGATTGCAACGGTGATAATGCTAAACA
>MNCI01017238.1:166502-193361 GCA_015680685.1 Gnetum montanum | reverse complement strand
GTGGGCTAAAGCTGAGATGCAAGGCAGGCCAAGCTTTGACGTCTACCGATCAATTGTTTCTGATTGATAGAGTCTTTTCAGCAGAACGATTACTCCTGTCACCGGTGCTCAAAGCGAACTGTACTTTGCTTCGGCTATAAGGTGATAATGTCAACAATTGCCAAAGCGCTATTCTCTGTATCTCTGCTCTAAAGTGCTAAGTGCTCTGGTGCTCAGAAAAATGCTTCTGCTTCTCTGATTTGCCAACCCTTGTATCTTTGTCAACTGAGGTATTTATAGGCCGTGACACTCCGTGGGAAAGGCGCAACCCTGATGACGCGGGTCCCGGATATTTCGGGTCCCGTTGACTTGATCATTTTAAGTCAGACTGTGACTACGCACAACACGCTTGTTTGCGTGTTGTGCGCGTGAAGAGCAGGTACACGCTGAGCGTGCTTCAATTGCTTTTCGGGCTGTATTACACTCATTCGCATTATATTGCGTGTATGAGCGTAATCCGGTGTAAAAGAAAATCATAGGCTCAAAATTGTTTTACGCTCACTACGTAGCTGCGCATAACAAAGCGTAAATAATGTGCAAATTACGCTCACTACGCAGCTACGCGTAACAAAGCGTAAATAATGTCTAGCTTTAATGATGACATACGCAATGGTACACACCGCCGCGTAACGAGCGTAAAGACAAGTTATGCATGCGCCGCGAGAAAAGGTGTTGAACTGTTGTGCTTCTCGGGACTCTGCCTTCGACTATTTTGGAGCTTATTACGCTCATTACGCTGCCATGCGTGATAGAGCATAAACACAAAACTGATGCGCGCTCTCATTTGAATTGCGAATCTTTGCCTGAGGCCGACTCGTAATTTTCATGGTGTTTCAATGATCTAATTGAGGATTTGAAAAGAGTCAAAGCCAACATTTCAATGTATGATCTTTTGCATTTTAATGAAAAGAAAGATGTGATTCAAAAGATAGTTCATACACCTAAAACCAACAAAGAAAAGTCACCAACAAATGAAAGGCAAGTTCACTTTGTATAAAGTTCCAATGCATTATCAACACAAATTTCAAGTAATTTCATGTTAAACAAGAAAGATAAATCTTCTTTCCTAACAAGTTTGATCATTTTAGAAAAGAATGTTCGTAATTACTTAATGGATTCTAGTGCAACTATTAGCATCATGCCACTAGAGGTGTGTAAAATGTTAGAAGCATAAATGCTACCATAAGCAAGAAGTGTGATACAACTTGATGGATCTAATGTACGCATGGTAGGGTCATTAAAAGGAGTAAAAGTACAACTTAAACAATACCCTACCTTTACATGTTATATAGATATTTTAGTGGATGAGATGTCACCCACTTATTGTGTGCTTCTATCTAGGACTTTCGAAGCCTAGTTTGGGGGCTTCTTTAGATCAATTTTTTTTGGAATTATTGATTTCTATTAAAGGAAAATTAGAATATGTTGTTATACTAAGAGATATTTTTTTAAAACAAGTGGTAACATCTTTTGATCAACTAATAAAGATCGAGATTACTTTTCACCATTGTAGCATCCAGTTAGTTTTTACTGTTTGCCTAGAATAATGTTTACTATTTTCACTTAGCCTACTGATTACCATTTTATTAGTTAATGTTTATTTTTCCATGAACTTTACTTTTATTGTTGTTAAGTGGAAAGGATACAACTGATTCCAAGCATAAAGTGTGATCATTTGGTAACTTAGTAGTATTATTGCTTGGTTCATCGAGTAGCAAGATACTTGGTAATCCTAGTAATGATTACATAATTCCAAGATGTGTGCAAAGAGTTAGGATTGGATGTCCATCACCTAGGCTAGACTAGATTCATTTGTTATTTTCTTAGACTTAAAAAACCACTTTTATTTAGCTTATGTTTACTAGGAGTAAAATGGCCAAAGCGACATCAGTTATCATACACCTCACTATGAGTTAAACCATACACATTGGTTTTACTAGCTCACATGGGAAGACAATGATCACAAACTCAAACCAATTACTAGCATAATCACATTACCTTATCTACAAAATTTGACCAAGATATGCATGAACAATTGTATCTCATATGATTGGATGTTGGACTACCCCACCACTCATCATTGGCACCATTACTAGGAACAAGTCAATGTATGCTTAGTAATTGATTTTCCAAAGTTCTTTATATTAGAAACCCAAAGTCAAAATCTTAATCTTTTCAATAACACCAAACAAGTTACACACACTTAACCAATGTCTTAAGTCACAAAAATATCCTCAAATAAAGATACATCACAACCTACCAAGGAGACAAGAAGAAGCAATGATAGAATCATTAATGAAAAAGAATGTGGGATGCCAAAGCAAACAAGAATTACTTATGCTCACATTGATCCTTATCATCTAGACTTCACTTTCATCTTTCATCAAGATAATCAAATGAGGTGGAGGGACATGCAAGGTAAGATAGTCCTACCTCTAGAATGTGTAGAACTTAACGTGCTCCAAACTACCTTAAGGGGAATGCATTTGGACTAGATCTAGGAAGGCTATCATGTAACTTAGCACATGACAAGACCCTATGAACCTACAAAGGAGCAAATGAGAAAAGATGCTACCATGGAGATAAAACATTTACATAGAAAAGGAAAGTAGGTCAACACTTCTGTTGTCTTAGAATAACTTGATGCTAATGTATTTATTTTAGAGAAACTCCACTAAAACCATGAGGAGCCTTCAAAAACACCCATCATCAGACTTGAGGAACCTTTTAAAGCCCAACTTCATTCCACTCTAGCAAAGACACCTAAGGGGGAGGCTACTAATTCAAGGTATAAGTGGGACTCAAGGCCAAGGATTCCTACCAAATCCTACAAAGAAACAAACAAGAGTCATGAAAGGAGAACAAGCTAACATCATTCTCCTAGTATCACATCTGCCTCATCATGATCATTGGTGGACTCTAATAGAAGATGACATAAGTACCAAGACAATGATAGCGAAGAAAGGAGGACTCATGACCATCATGATCGATATCCAAGATACTCTGATATAGAAGATGAAGAATATGAACAAAGAAGATAAAGAGAGGACCAAGACAGATATGAGCATAGAAGGGGTCACCACTACAATAGAGCATGTAAACCCAACCACGATGATGAAACCCTCATGGCAACCAAAAGCATAATCGACATCCAAGAAGCCATTCACATCACAACCAAGCACAGGAGGGATAGCTAAATCAAATGACTAGAAATGAACAACATGTCAAGACTTGAAGGTGGATATAATGTAGATCCACAACATTACCTTCAAGCTTTCCATGATGCCTATGCCCTCCAAAATATTGAAGGTGATTGGTAAAAGTTAAAGCTATTTTCTAGAATACTTGTGAAGAAGGCAAAGAGCTAATACAGGTCACTAGAACTCGAATTAATTAGACACTAGAGTACCATGCTTGAACTCTTCAATGATAAATACCAAACTTATTCACTAGTGTCTAACTTAAGAAAATAAATCCAAGGATGTAAGTAAGAGAATCATGAGATCCTTAATGCAATAATGGGTAGATATTATTCACTATTGCATAAATGTCCATGCCATGGATTTTTACTAAGTTAACAGCTCAAGCACATTATAGATGAGCTATAGAGCAAAACCAAAGAAACTCTTGGGGTTTACGCACAAGGCATGAAAAATGACCATCCATTGCATCCAAATACTAATCAATTAAGTGGCAAAGGAGGAAGGTGAGCTAAGAAAGAGGGAATCAGCTAAAGTGTATAACAAAGATTCATCAATTTAAAAAAGAGGTGCATGAGTTTGTGATACATAAGAGGAGGAAAAATTGGATCAAGTCATCCAAAAAAAGACACTACTAATCCAAAAATTTGTAAGTAACATCACAACCAAAGTAGAGAAAATGTGGGATTCTATTGATGAAAAATTTGCAACTGCATTAAAGATTGTGAAGGAAAGAACCAAGCAAGCCTTTGGAAAAGGGAAAAACAATAAGAAAAAGAAAGAGTCTGGACTAAAAGAAAAAGTTGCTTTAATGGTTGAGTATTTAGACACCAACTTCATAGATCAGGAAGGTTGCACTGTGTGTCAGTATGAATATCCCAAGGGGTGTTACCTAGTCATGACATACCTACAAGAGACAGAGACATATGCACTTAATCCCAAATTTGTTAAAAGAAAGATGCCCAAATGGTTACCTTATCCTCAAGGTAACTACTAAAAAAACCTCCAACAAATGTATTATCCTAGTGGAGCTTTTCTGTAATCATAGGAGCACTATTATCAGCAATGGAAAAAGCCTCAATTGTGGGCTATGCCATCACCTCGCCAATAATATCCATATAGACAACTAGATCCATATGGATATGTCATCCAACATCTAGTATCACCTAGTAATGTAGTTGTTCAAACCCCATAGTACTATCTAGCAAAATACCATAGATTAATGCTACCAAAGATTGATCTAAACTCATATGTGCATCCATCAATAGTTGGTCATTCTAATCAACACCTAAATCCTCTACCACTAGTGCCACCTCTTGTTATGCTAGGTGAATTACCATCACAACCACATCAAAAGAATGCTACCCAGGTACTTAATATGCATAAGGAGATGGTTACCTACGAGTCTCAACCCAAGAAATGACCATTCTTTAGAATGAGTCTAGAAAAGACTCAACAGATGAGGAACACTTCTACTTCTACTCCATCTACATCCAATCGTTCTCAATGTAGCAAGATTCTAACTTCATCAAGTTAAAATGTCATAACTATCAGAATCACTCAAACAATAACTCATTGGATTAAGGTAGGAGTTCTCCCATAGAAGAGAACTGATCTAGGAAGTTCCTTATTTTATCTCCAAATAGCACAATAAAAACCATGCAAAACTCTACTATATTCTAGGTCTAGAGTGAACTTGATATCTCAAAACATGTATTAGGCTTAGAACCTACCACCACTAAAGAAAAGTAACATTTTCTTAGAGCTTGCGAACCAGTCAATCACAATTCCACTTAGACAAGTGGATGATGTGATTACTATCATTAGTGGTTGGTCTTACCTTGATGATTTTTTAGTTATTCACATGGGAAAAATAAGGAAGAATTCCCAATTATCATGGAAAGAACTTGGCTTAGCACCATGGATGCTAAGCTTGGAATTCATGATTTGTCCTTGGAAATTTCCAAGGAAGATGAGGCCGAAATCATACAAAGATGAAGAGTTTCATGTATCACATACAACAATAATAGGTGTAATTATGTGTAAAGAATCTAGGCTATCAAGTGCAAAGAGACTAAGGCATGCAATAGATGTGTCAAAACAAGGTGTGTGCAGAATTGTCTATATGCAACAACCACCCAACAAGAGGGCACCCAGTGGCTAATTACCATCTAACAAGTACATAAAACCTAAAGAATAAATCATCAATACCTATGTTGTAGAAATAGATAAGTTAGAATAGCTAAGGAAAGGAAACTTCTACCCTCAAATTAATGAGGAAGAAGAAACAGATTGGGGATACTTGGAGATCCCAAAACACAATGGAACCAAAACCACTAGAATTGAAATCCCTACCAACAACGTTAAAATATGCATTTTTGAACAATAAGGAATCAATGATTATCAATGCCAACCTAAATAAAAAACATCAAAGGAAACTATTGGAAGTGCTTAACAAATGGCCTATAGTGCTCACGTGCTCTTATGATGAGATCATGGGAATTGATCCATGAATTTGTCAACACCAAATTTATACTGAACCTATAGTCAAATAGAAACACCAACCTCAATGAAGGCTTAATCCTAAACTCAAGGAGGTAGTCAAGCAAGAATTGAAAAATTTTCTAAAGGAAAGATTTATCTATCCCATTGTGGATAGTGAATGGGTCAGTCCTTTAGTGATAGTTCCAAAGAAGGATGACAAATGACACATCTGCATTAACTTTCAAATGTTGAAGTCAGTCACATTTAAGGATCACTTCACACTACCATTTGTTGATTAGGTCCTAGACATAATTTTAGGGCATGAGTTTTATAGTTTTCTAAATGGGTACAATGGATACAATCAGATTCCCATTGCACCTACAAACCAAGAGAAGACCACGTTCACCAATCCATGGGAAATGTTTGCTTATAAACATATGCCTTTCAATATTTACAATGCATCAACAACCTTCCAAAGACTAGTTCTAAGTATTTTCCAAAAGTAGATAGGCAATGGTGTTGAAGTATTTATGAAGGATTTTTTCACATACAGGCTAGATTTCAAATAAGCATTGGACTAGTTGGAGCAAGTTCTTAAAAAATGTGTTGAAACCAATTTGAACTTAACTAGCAGAAGAGCCATCTCATGGTCCATGAAGGCATAGTGTTGGAAAATAAAATCTCCTAGAAGGATATAAAGGTAGATCCCAAAAAGATCAAAGTCATCCAAAACATCACTCAATAGCCATAGATAGTGAAAGATGTAAGATTCTTTCTAAGTCATACAGGATACTATAGGAGATTCATTGAAAACTTTTCAAAGATAGCCAAACCACTTGTAAAAGTCACAAAGAGGGATGCATCCTTTGAGTGGAATGAGTCATGTAAAAAGGCATTAAAAGCTTTGAAGTAGAAATTAGTAGAAACACCAATCCTCCAAGCTCCAGATTGGTCAAGACCTTTTTATATCATGATTGATGCTTCCAATTATGTGCTTAGTGCAATACTAACACAACTTAATGATCAGAACCATACTATATAAATTGTGCCAGTATGAGCATCATTGGAGAATAATTAAATTACACCATAACTAAAAAGGAGTTGATAACTGTCGTGTACGCACTTAAAAAATTTAGACATTATGTGCTCAATTACCAAATCTGTGTCCACATTAATCATAGTGCCATCAAATTTCTAATGAACAATCCATTGGTTAGTCCCAAAGTGATAAGATGGCTTGTGATTCTTCAAGAGTTTGACATCACAATGATTGATAAGAAAGGAATAGAAAATGTAGTAGCTAATCATTTATCAAGGTTGAAATGGGATTTAAATAATTGAGTAGAACCTATTTCAGACCAATTCCTTGATGAGGATCTATTTACTTGAATAATAAAGGTTGTAGATTCAACATGAAAGCCATGGACTGTAGAGTACCTAACTTATCTCACAACACATGAGCTTCTTGGTGAATGGAATAGGAAACAACATGAGAAATTCCTTCACAGAGCCAAAGGACAAATGGAAATCGATGGTAATTTGTACAAGATCTATGCAGATGGGCTTGTTAGATGATGTGTGAAAGATTGTGACCAACTGAGAGTTATATAGGATGTCCATGAAGGCCCATGTGGTGGCCACTACATAGATCATAGAATGACACTCAAACTACTGATGGCAGGCTACTTTTGGCCTACGTTAGATAGAGATGCCCATATTTTTGCATAATCTTGTGAACACTAACAAAGGGATGGAGGAGTTACAACCAAATATGAGGGGTCACAACAATAGATACAACCACTGGAACCTTTTGATATCTAGGGAATTAATTTTATGGGATCCATTCAACCGATGTCAAATGAAAAAGCATATATTATTGTGCCTATGGATTACTGCACAAAGTGGGCAAAGGTAGCAATAATAAAATATTGCATAGCAAAGATAGCTACCAAAATTTTCTAACAACACACAATGAACAGATTTAGAGTGCAAAGAATGCTTATATCAAATAATGAGACTCACTTCACTAGTGCTACCTTTAAGAAATTCATGCAACAACTTAGGGTGAACCATAAGCTCACAACACCATATCATCACCAAGCGAACAGTCAAGCTAAAGTAACTAACTGTGAAATTACTAGGATACTCACTAGGATGGTTAGTAGGTTTATAAGGGATTGGAATGCTAAATTAAATGATGCTCTATGGGCCTATAGGACATCCTAGAAACTACCTATAGGGCACACACTATACGAGTTGGTTTATAGCAAGTTGCCAATGCTACCAATCCAAGAAGAGCTTCACACTTTATCTACTGCCAATGAACTTGACCTTAATCTAAGTTTAGCCCAAATGGAACATCTAATGAACTTGAATCTTTTAGATAAGAATCGGCTAGAGAACTTATGAGAAATGAAGTCCACAAGCATTACTCCAAACTTAGGCAAAATCTAGTCTTACATTTGTTGTCTTCTCAAGCAACCCAACGAGTTGGTCATAGAAAAATCATATTGCCTAGTTGGAAAACTATCAATTTTAAGGAATATAGACAACTCATATTTTTAGTAAGTATGAGCAACATAAAAAAGATCTAGTCTATGATGTTAATGTTACCAATTTATGTGGGCCAAAAATATAAGACAACATTTGCTATTCATATCATCTCATCCTTTCTATATTTTTTGAAATTTTTTTATTTTTGATTTTTTGAAAAGATGATATGATAATTAATTTTAGAAAAATCAATCCCTTAAAGATGTTGAAACTGTTGGATCACGACTTGTAGTCCTTTACATTTACTTGATGAATTAGACACCTCATCTATGAGCTCAATGTTGTAAGAATAGGTTCATGAAATTTAGGCAAAGCAAGAATAGACAAATAATATAACCCCATTGATTTAGATTTATTCCAATGGTTATGAGATCCCTCAATGACACACCCTTTCTTAAACCACTGCCAACCACACATCCAAGTTTATAAAGCTCACATCTTAAAATTCTAGATTCAATAGATCCTCCATGGATCCAATAGTAGTAGCTTCCTGACTAGCATAGAATGTAGCTCCTCACTGAATATATGCATCACTCACTAATAATGGTAGAAGAAAAGAGGATGGAAGAATTTGCATTATGTGTGCATTTGATCAACAAAAGTTCCACATTGGACCTATTTAACACTCTCACATCATCATCGCATCTATAAGCTCACCCATCAACCATTTGGCTCATAGGAAAAGCATTCATAAAGTACAATAATTGAATTCTTATAAACACACTCAAAAGAATATTGATGAGTGGTGAGGTACCCCTACACTCAACCATACGAATATGAGCGTTACACGCACGATCCGGTCAAAGTCCACAGACTAAGTGCCTACACGCCTTATGGAACACTTAAGGTTAATCCTTCGTTGTCTTCCCAAACTTACTTTTATTTGTCACGATGGTATGGTTAAGTAAGTCTGAGCTATGTGATTTTTATAGTTTTTATGTTTTATCTCCTATGCTAATGAGGTGAAGGGTGAAGAGATTAACTAACTAACTAATCTAAGCCTTAATTAACCTAGCATCAGCATCCATTCCCACTTACCGTTACACCCTGAACCAATGCAACCTTGGTTACCAAATGCTAATCGTTATTGGGATCACCAAGCGTAATGCACATGTTCAAAGTGGTCGTACTGAATGCACTTAACTACGGTAGAAGGGTTAAGAGAGATTTAACCAACTAATAAAGCAATTAAATGATGAACAATAAATAATAGTAATTAAAATCCTATATAGCCTATTCCATGCACTGCAAGGTTTATCCAAAATTTCATCTTTATTTCCATACACAAACTTGTGTTCACGTACAATATTTGCTCAAATAAAGATCTGTTCACTTTGGAGTTCCTACCGTGGACACATGGAAATTATTCTATCTCTAGAGAGGTAAAACTACCAAAGTTTCGCTAAGGGTTTAGATCTATACTGAAAAACAAGGAAGAGCTGCCTCTTATTTATAGATTTGGTAGTGCACTGCGATATTGCATACGCGATATCGTAGGGGAAGATGTGATATCACGGGGGATGTGATATCACGGCCCATGTGATATCGTGTCCCATCATACCCCCATGACTAAATGAAAACTTGTCCTCGAGTTCCTTACAAAATATTGGGAAGGTATGGGATTATTGATTCAAATGGAACTAATGGAGAATGGGATGACATGTAAATGGATCATCATTACAAAACAAAAAAAAAACTAGTGTTCATGACAACAAGAGTTAACACTTTATACATTTGACATTAGGCCTCATTTGGCAGCTGAGAGAGAAGAGAGAAGAGAAAAGAAGTATGCTGCTGCCAATGCCAAGATTTTACCTTTCATTGTCCATCCGTAAGCATGCCATCCATCTCATTCCTTGCATAGCTACTTCAGCACCAATCCATTCCAAGTGTTCCCTCCAGATCCAATCCGTTGTTGTATGATTGTCATTTGCACACACAACACAATCTTTATTTTAGCAAGGGTAAATGAATGACAATGTAGTTGATACCTTGCTTCGGTGAAAGGTCCATTGGCTGAGTTGTGGTATGGCTGATATAGGTTTGGAGATATAATCATGGTGACTACCGAAGGTGTAGGGGTTAGGAGAAAATTGAAAAAATAGGGTCAGGACCCCCATGACTAAGAGTGAATCTCTGATAGCGATAGAATGGAGAAAGAATAAAGAATAAGAAAGATGGAGAAAAAGAGACAATTGTAACGTTGATGAAATGGATGTCAAGATGGAAATGAACAAAATAAAGTGGATTGCAAAAATGTTAAGGAAAATAATTTAACTGGTGCACCAAATAGGAATGCCAGTGGGTCCTCCCCAAAGCAGGCTCATGCCCTTAATGCCCTAACAAACCCACATTCAAAGAGTCTGTAGGCTCTATGAATGTGATTTGGAACAAGAGTTAAAGTCTTAATCACAAGAATTTACCAAAAAGAAAACGATGCATCCACCAATATATACACTAATGATACAACTAGCAATGAGGTGAACAATGGAGGAAGGATGATGGAAAGAAGATAATGGAATGGAGTCTCAAGAACAAGGTGATGTATGGCCCCTTGTGTAGTTAATGATTAATGTGACTTAGTAGATCTCATTCCAAGTTTGACCTCAAACCAACCACATCCAGTGGCTTCGCATTAATGCATTCGACCAATCCATCCACTTGAATAACAAGAATGCATCCCTCAAAGAGCCACCACCATTCTGACGAACAAAGAAGAAGAGAGAATGGGAAGCGAGAAGGACCTTAGTTAGAGGGAACATGTTTATTTTAGTTCCATAACCAGTGCTTGTAGCCCAAATGATTATTTCATCTAAGGGGTGTGCTTTGAATTATCACTTTTTTTTTGTTTTATGTGTTTATGCATGAGAACCACACCATGCAAAGACTTTGTTATTTTTATTTACTCAGCTTCCCGATAAGTGGGTAACGTCGAAACGATAAGAAAACTCAAGAATAAAACATCCAAGCACCCAAGAGAATGGCCAACACAAATGCATCAAGTTCCCTTGAAGTCACACCCTTTTCAATCCTTGAGTCCTTCCTTAGTTTGAGAAATGCCTAATCACCGATTCGTTATAGTTCTTATTATTGGGAAAAGGGACTGTACAGTTCCAAGCCAAGAGAGACCATAGAAATTTGTGGATGAATGGATGAAGTGGACTCATTGCCTGTCATATCAAAAGAACCATACCTTAGTATCAACATCATAACTTAAAGGTAAAAACCAAACATTAGCAATTAATAGAAAAACAATTCATACCATCATGAAGAACACTTATTAAATGACAAACTTGACAAGATGGATAACACACATACACGCTCACACATAAAGGAATGAAAAAGAATAAATGATGTTGTAAAACAAAAACAAGAAAAGTTAAAAAAATTTGTAAAACAAAAATGTGTAAAAGAAAAACTTAAAAGAATTGAGGGCCTCAAATAATTAGCATAGGTGGCCATCTCCTCCATGACTGAATTAAAAGGGAGAGATCCAAAATAATGAGTGCCTATTTGAATTTCTTAAAAGTGTCCAACTTGTCTCGATTGATGTTTTTAGGTTAAGGGATGAAAGTCGGTGACGCTCATACTCCAATGTATCTATGCCTTCATTGTGGGCATGAGTTGTTCCCCCAGTTTGTTCCATGCATGTTGGTGGGCTACTTTCTTGATTAGCTGTCAACCACTGGGTGTTCTCTTGTTATGTGGTTGCTACATACATGCACCATTGTATCTGTGTTTCTTGGGCACACCAATTGCATGAAGGAGATGCTGAGCATTCATCCATGTCATCACCCTCTGAGTCATTATATGTGATACATAAAAATTTCTTCTTCTTGATCTTTCCATAAATATTTTCCTTAGATATTTCCAAGGAAAGATCGTGGATCCCTAGGCATGCATTGATGGTGCTGAGCCATGCCCTCCCCATTATAATTGGGAAGTCCCCTTTGTTACTGTTGACTACTATCACCAGGAAATCAGCTGGGTATGACCAACCACACACAGTGGTAACTATGTCCTCCACCAATCCTAAGGAAATGGTGATGGACTGGTTAGCCAAATCTAGTTGAATATTGCTCTTCTTGAGTTGGGGCAAGTTCCAAGCTTGATACATTTCTCGTGAGATTAAGTTGACTTTGGAACCTGAGTTAAGGAGAGCCTTATTTGGTTGGTTCCTGGTGACTTGGAGGTGGATTAAGGAACTTCCAAGGTCAGAGAGTTTCCTAGAAAGGTGGCCTACCTTGATCTAGTTGGTAACGGTATGTGTTAACATAACTGTATGTGTTAAGCCCTATTGTTGGTTTGAAGGGAGCTTCGAAGCCTTGTATGTTGGAGGACCATGCATAGACTCAACCACTTGTGGTTGTGAGAGCTTGTTTGGGGATTTGGTTCTAAAGAAAGGTCTTCTCTTCTTGCGATTGTCAAAACTAGCAGTGGGTTGAAGGTTTATAGCTCTCGTAGCATTACGTTGCTGTGGCTGAGTTGGGAGTTCCCCTTGCATTGTTGGAGTGGATGGTAGTGGAACTACCAGTGTAAGAGTGGCAGATGGATTCGAAGGATGGTACACATGTGGTGTATCTTCCATAGGAGAAGGATTCCTAAAATACTCCCAAACTTGGTAGTGATGTTGTGGGGTTGCGTGACCCATAGAGTCACTTGGAGAAACTGGCTACTGCATGTAATAGCCATATGGGTCTGGTTACCGGTAAGGGTATTGTTGTCTAGGTGATGGCATCCCCCATGATTGTGGGTGTTGCCACTGCTGATGTTGCCCGATAGGTTGTGGTGGAGTTCCACTTGGATAATATGTTAATGGTTGGTGGAACTACCTTTGGTTACCTTGGGGATAAGGTAACCTTCAGGGTGCCTGCCATCTGTTAAGTCTTGGGTTGAGTGCATACATCCCAGCCTCTTGTGGATGTGAGATTATTGGACAAAATTCCTTAGGATGGTCATATTGGCAGATCTCAGATCCACCATCATTGTCTGTGTCAGAATCCATAACCTCATCAGAGATAGTCATTTTTCCCTTACCCTTGTCACATGCATGGCTTGAATCTCTCTGCTTTTTCTTATCGTGGTCACTACTTCGTTCCTCCTTAGACTCCTCTACGATTTTTAGGACAGTTTTAATTTTACTATCTAAGGAGCTCCATATTTCATCTACCTTAGCCAACACTTCTGTTGTTAGCTTTTGAAGTGGCAAGGTTTTTCTATTCACCAACTCTTCGAGTGGTAACTCATCCTCTGCCTCGCAAAATCTCACTCCCTTCTTTCGGAGTGAAGGATCAAGGTTATATTCTTCTGCGCTTTCTCTTTTCCATAGCTCCCCTTCTTCTTTAGCTACTTACTCCAACAATCAATGAATTTCATGGGATCTAATTTTAGATAATCTCCCTTGGGCATATGTCCCAAGGGTTCTCCTAGTTTCATGTCTTAGCCCATCTACGAGGTGGCATAGTTGATCCCGTTGTGCATAACCATGGCCCAGGCAATGATGTAGCAATGCATAGTATTGGCCCATGGTAGCATGCAAGGATTCATGAGTACCCTTCTTCCATCCTTGGATCTGATTACGCAAGTTAGACACTCTATAGTACATTTGGTATTTATCGTTAAACAATTCTAACATCGTACTCCATCTCCTAATGGTTTCCAGCTCTAAGGACCAGTACCAACTCTCTACTTCCTTTGTGAGTGTCCTAGGAAACAACTTTAGTTTCTTCCACTCGTTCTCACTATTTTGCAAGGTGCAGGCATCGTGGAATGCCTATAAATGATTTTGTGGATCAGCGTTGTATCCCCCTTCAAAGCATGGGATATTATTCATATCTAATGTTTTGATCCAACTATTATTCTAACTACCTCTGTAATATCTAGCATACTTCAGGTGGCAAGTAGGGGTTCATCATGATCATCTCTCTCATGATGTCTATGATGTCTATGTTGTTCCCTACTTTCCCTTCTTTCATGCCTTGACTCTCTTGGCTTCCCTCATCCTTGCTCTCGACTCTCTCGTTGAGGTCTCTCATTTTGTTTACCCTTATCCTCACCATTATGCCCTTGGTGACTACATCCTGATGTAGAAGAAGAGGGTGAATCATGTGATGAAGGAGAATAAGAATGAGAACCATTTCCATGATGATGTTTCTTACCTTCTCCTCAACTGCTACGGCCCTGATCGTGATGATGATCAAAATGCCCATCCTTGTCATGTGTTTTTGTTCCCTCGGTGAACAGTTGGTGTTCATGGGAATTAGAACCAGGGTTTTGTATCATGGAGTGTAGGTTCTAATACCCCACCTCCTCACTATTGTTAGGAGGGGGAACATCATCTTTTGGAGAACCTATTGAGATAGGTTCACCACCCTTAACTTCTCTTATGATAGGCGAAGCATTACGGGGGCCTTTGCCCTTCAACGATGTGTGGCGACTGTCCTGCCGCAAGTCCCGTTGACGTTGCACTTCTGTGGGATGGTAGTCCCTTGTGTTATAATCTTTTACAACGTATTCAGCATATAGCTACATCATGTTGATCTGTGCAAGAGCACAGAGGAGCATGTTAGGGACTGCATGATCTAGGGGTAACACTATGTTACCTTGCAAATCATGCCAACGCAGCTGTTCGTCCTGATGGAGGATAAAGGTAAAATTGGGTATATACTCATTGGGATGAATATATACCACACTGAATTCCTAAGGAACTAGTGGATTTTGGTTATGTGTGTTAGATTGCTGACTGTTTCTTGTGTGATCCCTAGGTGGTGAAGTGCTTTTATGAGAAGAAGACATTGTTATTTTATTCAATGCGTTGATTAACCGTTATATAATTTTTGTTTAATTAATCCTAAGGGTTCGTTTAAGCTCCCAATGATGTGGATAATTTCCTATGTTCTACTTAGCGCACAGACACTTAGTCCCCAGCAACAGTGCCAATGATGAGTGGCGAGGTACCCCTACACTCAACCATACGAATACAAGCGTTACACACGCTATCCGGTCGAACTCCGCAGACTAAGTGCCTATACACCTTATGGAACACTTAAGGTTAATCATTCATTGTCTTCCCAGACTTACTTGTATTTGTCACGGTGGTATGGTTAAGTAAGTCTGAGCTATGTGATTTTTATAGTTTTTATGTTTTATCTCCTATGCTAATGAGGTGAAGGGTGAAGAGATTAACTAACCAACTTTAACTAACTAATCTAAGCCTTAATTAACCTAACATCAGCATCCATTCCCACTTACCGTTCACACCTTGAACCAATGCAACCTTGGTTACCAAATGCTAATCGTTATTGGGATCACCAAGCGTAACGCACATGCTCAAAGGGGTCATACTGAATGCACTTAACTACGGGAGAAGGGTTGAGAGAGATTTAACCAACTAATAAAGTAATTAAATGATGAAAAATAAATAATAGTAATTAAAATCCTATTTAGGCTATTCCATGCACTGCAAGGTTTATCCAAAAGTTCATCTTTATTTCCATACACAAACTTGTGTTCAGGTACAATATTTGCTCGAATAAAGATCCATTCACTTTGGATTTCCTACTGTGGGCACATGGAAATTATTCTATCTCTGAAGAGGTAAAACTGCCAGAGTTTCACTAAGGGTCTAGATCTAGACTGAGAAACAAGGGAGATCCGCCTCTTATTTATAGATTTGGTAGTGCACTGCGATATCGCGTACGTGATATTGCAGGGGAAGATGCAATATCGTGGCTAATGCAATATCGCAGCCCATGAGATGTTGCGTCCCATCAAATATGAAAATCAAAATTGATTAATCATTAATATCATAAAAGGGAAAAACATCACATCCAAAAATAACAAGTAAAAATTGATAGATTTATATGCTTAAAAACATGCACATAAAATCACACCAAATCAAAAGAATAAGAAAATTAGAGAATGATAGATCATTAGATTCAAAAAATATGCACACAAAAATGCATAAAAATAAAGAAATTGTATTCTACCTCTAAAGCCATTACGTGGAGACTTCTTCCTTCATAACTAAGTTCAAGGCTAACATGTGACAATCTCTTTTTAAATCAACATTACCTAATGGATGAGGAGGTAATTGGGTTTCTTTGTATGATCCTAAGTGCTTACCTTGTTGGTTTAATTTTGAAGATGAAGTTTTCTTCTTTTCACTTATGAATGTTTTACCTTTTTCTTTATCTAAAGGAGTAAAAAGTTTATTTACTTAATCTTTAGAAATATAACCTCCTTGGCCATGTTTCGTTGAAGATGATGGTAAAGAAGGAGATGAACATGAATCCTTATTAATAGTTGTAGTTTTTATTTTCTTACAAAAATACTTTTGTCTATGAGGTGATGAATTTCTTACCATAGGAGAAACAAGATTATTATGATACTTTACAATAGTATATGATGATGAAAAATAACAATAGTACATTACATTAAAAAACTAGACTTGTCCCTACTATGGCTAGTTTAAAATTCCCTTCTGTAACGGTACAAAGAGTAATAATGGACATTGCTCGACCTACAGCTACTAAGATAGTTGCATTGAATATGGTCAATATTGATGGGACATTGCATGAAGTATTTGGCTCATAGCCTACTAAGTTTCATGGTAGAAAAGAGGATGACATCTAAGAGATTGTTGTAATGTAGAGGAGACACTCCAAGGTGCCAAGATCTAAGGATTAGATTCCATTCATTAGTGAAGCTGCTATGGATGAACAAATGGATCGTGAGGATAAGAAATTTGATTATGGTAAGGCCTCTTATCATTTTTTTTCTTTTACTTTGGCCACTCTTTTCTTGTGTTGTAATTTCCTTCATGTCTACTTTAATAACTTTGTTTTCCAAATCCTTGAGACATGATGTCATCTTTTGATTTAATACATTTCAAATCTTATCAAAAATATTAGAAGGTCTTTTGAGATGATACTTTTATTGAAGATGGCTTGATTGAGGATTCATACTTGTAGCCAAGATCCCTCTTATCATTACTTGATTTTCCATTATTGATGATATCATTGAGTAGTTTTAAGCTATGAGTAATCTTGTTGAATAAATCAGATGTGGCTTGAGTAGCCTTACCTTTCATATCCTTCTTTAGTAGTAACACTTTCTTTGCTAGCTTTAAATTTTCTTATTCAACTAATTCAAGTGTCATCTTATAGCTCTTTATTTATTGCTCTCTTTCTTTCAAAACTTTGTTCAATTTTTTGTTAACTTTCACCACCATCTCCAATTACTCTATTAGCTCTTATATATCAATGTACTCAACTTCTTCATATTTAGTTTTAATTCTGTCTAATGAGTTTGGTCCATCTTCATCTTTACTTAAGCCTACAGTCTGAGAAGTGCTAGGAGTTTCTTGCTCATTTGGGTTATATACATACGACTTTGAAAATCATCATCTAAATCATAATCTTCAATCATTTCTAGAAATGAAAATAAGTGTTGTGTAACAATATTAAAATCATTAGTTATTATATTGGCATAAGAAAAATGAGCAAAAGAATTTTCTTCAACATCCTTGATTTCTATACTATTTTCTAAATGCTCTAATTGGTTTTATATTTTAGCTAATTAAGCTTTTTAATTTATCAAACATGTACCAAGTACTCTTTGGCCTAAACGTGGTCAGTTGATTTTTTTGATTTTCATCATCTTTCTTCTTCTTTAGACATTCTACAATCATATCACCTATTTCACCACAATAATAATAAAAAAGATTTTGTTAGCTTCTTACCAACCTTCATCTTTTTGAGCCTTCTTATCATTTTGGCAAGATTAGAAATTTCCTTATCAGAATTAGAATTTGATGTTGATGGTTTCTTTTTATATTTATTCTTTTCTTCTTCATCTTTGAAAGTAATTTGTTCCTTTTTAGTAGAAATATTAGCTCCTCCTTTCTTGATTTTAAGGGCTAAAAGAATACTGTAGAGCTTAGCTATTGTTAATCTAGAAATATCTCTTACCACTTCTATTTTCTAGGAGATTATATCATCAAATTATGCTTTGCCAAGCATAATTACCTCACTAACAATTTCATCTACTTAGGTATAGAAATTACAGATATTTTCGTTATCTTCCATTCTTAGAGCATTAAAACATGCTCATAAAGTAAGTGGCTTAGGCTTCTTCACTTTATCATCTCCTTCATAAATCGCTTGAAGATGCTCCCACATTTCTTTGGTTGATTAAAGGTGCATAGTCTTTATACACACTACTCTATCCAAGCCATAGATCAATGCATTTATAGCTTAGTGATCATGCATAGAATTGTTGGTTCCTCTACTAACTATCTTCTAGACATCATCACCATGAGCTAGAAGATATGTCTTCATCTTACACTTCCATAGAGGATAATATAAGCCATTAAACCATGAAGCTCTATTAGATGAGCTACCTTGATTCTACACCATGTTCAAGAAAAAAAATGAATGCAACATAAACTATTAGGTTGGAAGTGTTGATCATGCTTTGATACCAATTGTGGTTTCCTAGACATAGCTAAAGGGATTGAAAGGGGAGGTGAATTAGAGCCTTTTAATAATTAGCATTAATTGGAGACTTGCAGAAAGCTCCAAAGTGAAAACTTAACCTAGAAAATAGAGCAACTATGTAGTAAAAATAAACATACATAAAGCTTTTAAGCTAGTTTAGCTACTAGAATGGTGAACCTACATCCATCGTAAAGCTCTTCCTAGATCTTAGGGATAGAATAATTTTATCAACAAAAAACTTATAGAATTTCTTTTACAATCTTGGATTAAGCACAACCACTAAGCTCGAAGTCATAGAAAATCACCTTCATAACACACATATAGAGAAAAATACTCTACCTCATCTTAACACAAAGACTCAAGAGTTACAAAGCTCTTTAAGTGAAAGAGAACAAAGCTTTTACACACACACACACACAGAGTTGAGAAAAATAAAAGAAAAAAATAAGAAATATTAATTTAAACACAAAGGACAAAAAATATAATTACAAACTTCATTTAGAAAGCTTCAATTTACATACATCATTCTTTACAGTCATTTTCAAGGCCATTTTTCAAGTTATTGCTAATAATCTAAAGAAGGTTAAGAAGAAATAAGATGTAACCATTACCAATCCACTAGGAAGAGTAGCTAAAGAAGAAGAAGTTATATCTAATATATCTTAGCCTCCATTACCACTTTTGATATGAACTTTAGGTGAACATTGAAAGCTTAGCAGAGGAGGAAGAAATTTGTCATTTCATTCTTAGCGCTAATGGTTCCTTATCTTCTCATAGAAATAATATGCTCTACTTGAATTAGAGATAACTTCTCTTTAAGCTTTAACTAACAATCCCATCTTTTTTTATTAATGAGGTTTAGCTTACTTCTATAATAGTACATACTCTAGCTTTTTCATATAATAGCCTTTTTTAATCTAAGATTGAGTATAAATAAAGCTTTTTATCTTACGACTCATTGTCTTCTCTTCTTTTTAGAGCTTCAACTAAATAGCTTAGCCACAAATTATAATACTTAGTCTTTTTCTCCTTTAAAGCTTATAACACTCTTTTATTTTTGCTGATGTGCATAGGTTTTTTTGGTGCAGCTCATATAGAATCAAAATATGATTTTAAATGGTTTTACTTTTGAGAGATTTATTAAAGCTAACTTATATTCTTTGTAATGAGCTTTTCTTTCACTTAGGTTGACGTGGTAGTGAGCTCCTTAAAGAAAATAGTTCTGAAGCTTTTTTATTAGATTTTTTATTTTTTAAAAGCATAAGCTTTCTTGTGCATGTCAAAAAAATACAAGCATTGACATGGTAGAACCATTTTGAGTAAGCTTTGTAGAACCAAACATTGGTTTTAAAGTTTGGTTCTAGAAGTTGATGTGGCAAAGTAATTAGTAGAATCAAAAAATGGTTTTAAAACTAAACTATAAGCTAAGTTGAATTAAAAATTCAATAAGCTAAGTTGACATGGTAGCACTATTTTCTAGAAGCTTTTGTAGAACTAGGAAATGGTTTTAGAGTCAATTCTAAATAAGCCATCAATTTAAAAGGTGATGTGATAGAGTTGATTAGAGGAGCCTTTTGTATGATTCTATGAGCTAGTTCTAAAGCATAATGCTAAGCTGGATTAAAAACTATTTGAGTGGACATGCTTTGAAGATAGGCTAAGCTTAAGTCCAATGTTGACATGGTAGAACCAAATGCAAGTGCCTTTGTAAAACCAAAAAATGATTCTAGAGCTAAGACCAGAGTTGGATTAAAAAATTTGGATGCCCATGATGAAGAGTTGGTGATGGGACACAATATCACATCCCTCGTGATATCGCGTATGCGATATCATATCTTCCCCTGCGATATCACGTACGTGATATCACGGTGCATCATCATATCTATAAATAAGAGGCGGCTCTCCCTTGTTTCCCATTCTAGGCCTAGACCGTAGGGAAACTTTGGCAGTTTTTCCACTCCAGAGATATATTAATTTCCATGCGCCCACAGTAGGAATTCCAGAGTGAACAGATCTTTATTTGAGCAGACATTGTACCTGAACACAAGTTTGTGTACGGCAATAAAGACGAGCTTCTTGGATAAACCTTGCAGTGCATGGAATAGGCTAATTAGGATTTTATTTACAGTTATTTATTATCTATTATTTAAATGCTTTATTAGTTATTAAATATTTCTCAACCCTTCTCTCCTAGTTAAGTGCCTCAGTACGACCACTTCGAGCACGTGCGTTACGATTGGTGATCCTAGCAACGATTAGTGTTTGGTAACCAAGGTTGCATTGATTTAGGGTGTGGACAGTAAGTGGGAACAGATGTTGATGCTAGGTTAATTTAGAATTAGTCAATTAGTTAAAGTTACTCATTAGTCTCTTCACCCTTCAACTCAATAGCATAGGAGATAAAAACATAAAAAGACATAAAAATCATATACCTCAGACTTACTTAACTATACACCATGACAACTACAAGTAATTCTAGGAAGACAATGAATAATTAACCCTAAGTGTTCCATAAGGCATGTAGGCACTTAGTCTACGGAGTTCGACCGGAACGCACGTGCTACGCTCGTATTCGTATGGTTGAGTGTAGGGGTACATCGCCACTCATCATTGGAGCCATTGCTGGGGACTAAGTTTTTGTGCACTAAGTAGAACATAGGAGATCACTCACATCATTGGGAGCCTAAATGAACCTTAGGGTTAATAAAACAAAAATTTATATAACGGTTAAATAGCACACCAATAAGACACAATGTATTCTTCTTCTTCTCACAAGAGCATTACACCACCTAGGGATAATACTAGGAACAGTCGGCAATCAAAAACACATAACCAAAATCCGCCAATTCCTCAACAATACCAAGTGGTATATACTCATCCCGATGAGTACATACCAGACTTTACCTTTATCCTCCATCAAGACAAACAGCTGCGATGGAGAGATTTGCAAGGTAACATAGTGTTACCTCCAGATCGGGTAGTCCCAAACATGCTTCTTTGTGCTCTTGCACAAATAGGCATGACGGAATTATACGCTGAATACGTTGTAGGAGATTATGACATAAGGGATTATCATCCCATAGCAGTGCAACGTATGAGGGACTTAAGACAAGAGAGCCAACATACACTATTGAAGGACAAAGGGGTCCTGCACGTGTTGAGTGAAATCAAAGATGATGAACCCATTATAACAGGTTATCCATCCAACAATGTTACCCCTCCTAATGATAGTGAGGAGGTGGGGTATCAGAACCTACGCTCAACGATAGATAACACCGGTTCTGATCCCCGTGAATGCCAACTGTTCACTAAGGGAACAACAACACATGAAAAGGACAGGCACTTTGATCATCATCATGATCGGGGCCATAGCAACCGAAGATAAGGTAAGAAGCATCGTCATGGCAATGGTTCTTCTTTCTCTTCCCCTTCATCACATCACTCACCCTCTCCTTCCACATCTGGGTGTAGCCATCATGAGCATAATGGTGAGGATAGAGGTAGGCGAAACAAGAGACCTTGACAAGAGAGTTGAGAGAGAGGACACGGGCATGAATGAAGGAAAAGTAGGGAACAACGTAGACATCACAGGCGTCATGAAAGAGATGATCATGATGAGCCCCTACTTGCCACCCGAAGTATGGTTGATATAATGGAGGCTGTAAGATACCGACAAGGCATCAAAAGGACAGTCGGATCAAATGCTTAGACATGAATAATATCCCATGCTTTGAAGGGGGATACAACGTGGATCCGCAACATCATTTACAGGCATTCCATGATGCCTGTGCCTTGCAAAACATAGAAAACGAGTGGCAGAAACTTAAGTTGTTTCTCAGGACACTCATCAAGGAAGCAGAGAGTTGGTACCAGTTCTTAGAGCCGAAAACCATTAGGAGGTGGAGTACGATGTTAGAATTGTTTAACGATAAGTATCAAACATACTCCAAAGTATCTAACTTGTGTAAGCAGATCCAAGGATGGAAGCAAGGTACTCATGAACCCTTGGATGTTGCCATGGGCCGCTACTACTCATTGTTACATCGTTTCTTGGGCCATGGATACGTACAATGGGACCAACTTCACCACATTGTAGATGGGCTAAGGCATGAGACTAGAAGAACCCTTGAGACTTATGCCCAAGGGAGACTATTATAACTTAGAGCCCATGAAATCCATCGCTTGTTGGAGCAAGTAGCCAAAGAAGAAGGGGAGCTATGAAAAAGAGAGAGTGCGGAAGAATACAACCGTGATCCTTCCCTTCGAAAGAAGGGAGTGAAATTTTGTGATGAGGAGGATGAGTCACCACTCGAAGAGTTGATGAACAGAAAAACCTTGTCGATTCAAAAGCTAACAACAGAAGTATCGGCTAAGGTGGATCAACTGTGGGATTTCTTAGAGTCTAGACTTAAAACTGTCATGAAAATTGTAGAGGAGTCTAAGGTGGAACGAAGTAGTGACAAAGATAAGACAAAGTGGAGAGATTCAGGCCCTGCACATAACAAGGGTAAGGGAAAATTTAGTATCTTCGATGAGGTTGTGGACTCAGACATAGACGATGACGGTGGATGTGAGATCTGCTAATATGAACATCCTAAGGGATGTTGTCGAATCATCTCACATTTACAAGAGTCTGGGGTGTATGCACTCAACCTGAGACTTAACAAACGGCAAAAAACCCAAAGATTACCTTATCCCCAAGGTAACCCAGGGCAGTTCCACCAACCGTTAACATACTATCCAAGTGGAACTCCACCACAACCCATCAGGCAACATCAGTAGTGGCAACACCCACAGTCATGGGGGATGCCATCGCCAAGACAACAGTACCCTTACTGGCAACCTAATCCTTATGGCTATTATGTGCAGCAACCAATTTCTCCAAGTTACTCTATGGGTCACACAACTCCCCAACATCACTACCAAGTTTGGGAGTACTTTAGGAGGACTCCTTCTCCTCCAGGAGATATTCCACATTCATCCCATCCTCCAACTCCATCCACACCTCTTCCACCTGTAGTTCCCATACCTCCTACTCCAATAATGCAAGGGGAACTCCCCACTCAACCGCAGCAACATAACGCTACAAGAGTCGTAAACATTCAACCCACTCCTAGTTCTGACAACCGTAAAAAGAGAAGACCTTTCTTCAGAACCAAAAGCCTAGACAAGCTCTAACAACAACAAGTGGTTGAGTTTGTGTACACTCCTCCACCATACAAGACTTCAGAGCTCCCTTCCATCCAACAATAGAGCTACACGTATACAGTTATGTTAACACATACCGTAACCGATTGGATTAAGGTAGACCACCTTCCTAGGAAACTCTTTGATCCTAGAAGCCCCTTAATCTATTTACAAGTCACTGAAAACAAACCTCATAAGGCTCTTCTTGACTCAGGTTTTAGAGTCAATTTAATCTCACGAGAAATGTATCAAGCCTAGAACCTGCCCAAACTTAAGAAGAGCAATATTCAACTTGAGCTGGCTGACCAGTCCATCACCATTCCCTTGGGATTGGTGGAGGACATAGTTACCACTGTGTGTGGTTGGTCATACCCAGTTGACTTCTTGGTGATAGAAGTTAACAGTAACAACGAGGGCTTTCCAATTATAATGGGAAGGCCATGGCTAAGTACAATAGATGCGTACCTAGGGATCCACGATCTTTCCTTGGAGATATCTAAGATAAAAATTTATGGAAAGATCGAGAAGAAGAAAGTTCCGTGCATCACATACAGTGACTTAGAGGGTGATGACATGGAAGAATGCTCAGCATCTCTTCCATGTAATCGGTGTGTCCAAGAAACATGAATTCAAAGGTGCCTGTATGTAGCAACCACACAAGTAGTAGACACCCCGTGGTTGATAGCTAAGCAAAAGAGCAACCCAATATGCATGGAATGAATTGAGGAAACAACTCACACTAACAACGAAGGCATAGACACATTGGAATATGAGCGTCGCCAACTTCCATCCCTTAATCTAAGAACATTAGTGGGGAGAAGTTGGGCACTTCTAAGAAATTCAAATAAGTGCTCATTATTTCGGATCTCTCCCTTGCAATTCAGTCATGGGGGAGATGGCCACCTATGATGATCATTGGAGGCCCTCAGTTCTTTTTAGTTTTTTTTACACGTTTTTGTTTTACAAGTTTTTGTCTTACACATTTTTGTTTTGCATGTTTTTGTTTTGCAAGTTTTTGTTTTACACATATTTTTTTTACATGTTTTTGTTTTACACATTTTTGTTTTACACATTTTTGTCTTACACGTTTTTGTCTTACACATTTTTGTCTTATACATTTTTGTTTTACAAATTTCTTTAACTTTTCTTGTTTTTGTTTTAAAACATCATTATACTTTTTCATTTTTTGTGTGCGTGTGTTGGGTGTGTGTTACCCACCTTGTAAGTTTGTCACCCAATAAGTGTTCTTTATGATGGTATGAACTATTTTCTTATTGATTGCCAATGTTTGATTTTTACCTTTAAGTTATGATGTTGATACTAAGGTATGTTCTTTTGATATGGCAGGCAATGAGTCCACTTCATCCATTAATTCATAAGTTCTATGGTCTCTTTTGGCTTGGAAATGTATAGTCCCTTCTTAATAAGAACTCTAACAAATCGGTGACTAGGCATTTTTCAAACTAAGGAAGGACTCAAGGATTGAAAAGGGTGTGACTTCAAGGAAACTTGATGCATTTGTGTTGGCCATTCTATTGGGTGCTTGGATGTTTTCTTCTTGAGTTTTCTTATTGTTTCAATGTTACCCAATCATCAAAAGCTAAGTCAATAAAAATAAGAAGTCTTTGCATGGTGTGGTTCTCACGCATAAAAACACAAAACAAAACAAAAGAAGAGAAAAAGAAAAGAAAAAGTGAGAATTCAAAGCACACCCCTTAGACAAAATAATCCTTTGGGCTACAAGCACTGGTTATGGAACTAAAAATCTTCCCTCTAACTAAGGCCCTTCTCACTTCCCATTCTCTTCTCCTTCATTTTGTCGAAATGGTGTTGGCTCTTTAGATATGCATTCTTGTTATTCAAGTGGATGGATTGGCCGAATGCATTGATGCGAAGTCACTAGATGTGGTTGGTTTAAGGCCAAAGTTGGAATGAGATTTACCAAGCCACATTAATCATGAAACCCACAAGGGGCTGTACACCACCTTTTCCTTGGGATTCCATTCCATATTTTTCTCTCCATCCTTCTCTCCATTATTCACCTCATTGCCGATTGTATCATTAGTGCATATTTTGGTTGATGCATTGTTTTCTTTTTGGTAAATTCTTACAGTTAAGTCTTTTACTCTTGTTCCAACGGACATTCCCAGAGCCTACGGACTCTTTGAATGTGGGGTTGTCAGGGCATTAAGGGCATGAGCCTGCTTTGGGGAGGAGCCACTGGCATTCCTATTTGGTGCATCCATTAAATTCTTTCCCTCAACATTTTTGCAATTCATTTTATTCTATTCATTTCCATCTTGACATCCATTTCATCGATGTCCTAGTTGTCTCTTTTTCTCCATCCTTCTTATTCCTTTTCTTTTTCCATTCTATCGCTATCGGGGTTTTGCGATTAGTCATGGGGGTACAGGGCCCAATTTTTTCGATTTTCTAGCCCCTACACCTTTGGTAGTCATCATTAATACATCTCCAGATCCGCAATTAGCCATACCACAACCTAGCTAATGGGCCTTTCACCTCAACAAGGTATCCATTACATGATAATTCATCTACACTTTCTAATATAAGACTGTGTTGTGTGTGTAGATGGTGATCATGCAACAATGGATTGGATCTAGAGGGAGCACTTACAATGGAGCAGTGCTGAAGCAGCTATGCAAGGAACAAGATCGATGCTGTGCTACGGATGGACAATGAAAGGCGCAATCTTGGCATTGATAGTAGCAACACTTATTTCTCTCTCTCTCTTTATCAGCTACCAAATGAGGCCTGATGTCAATGTAATAAGGTGTTCATCCTTGTTGTCATGAACACCAGTTTTGTTGTGTCTTGTAATGATGATCTGTTCACATGTCATCCCATTACTTCCATTGAGTCAATAATCCCATACCTTC